>JACVVK020000447.1:0-87500 GCA_018292915.2 Batillaria attramentaria
AGCCAACTCCCGTAACAGTCCCGCGCTCCAGCGTCTGGTCGTTCCCCTCCAAGATGCCTCGACAGGGCCAGGGACGCCTCCACCAGAAGGAAGAGAAAACAGAGAAGAAAAGGCCTGGATAGCCAGGATCAGCCCGGTGGTCATACAAATACCTCCCCCCTCGTCCCCAGTGCTAGGCTTTTGCCAGTCCCGTAGCCTTACCCCAGGCTAGTCTAGAAGTAGAGTGGTATCTATGTAACGCTAACGGGACATACATAGACACAAACATAGAGAGACAGGCAGATAGAGAAGGACACACAAACACGTCAAGGTAAACCAACTCGGGCAGGCTTCCCCTTCAACTCGACCCAGCACGACCGGCCCACGCCCCGCCCGCTACACGCACCCAAACGGCGCACTGAATAGGGCCCACCTAGGTAAATGACACCTACCCGTCCGGCCCTCGAATCCCAGCGTCAGGAAACACCTTGGCGCTGCACCCAGCTGACCGAACAGCTTCCAGAATCTGGTCGTCGAAACCGATTCCCCTAGCGTTGAGCTAGCCCGCGACGAGCGGTCCACCCTCGCACGGTCAATGGCGAAAAGGCAATAGCAAACTTAGGGACGGTGGTCACGCGGTCCGAAGGGCTGACCGAGGCTAGTAAAGCCCGTGCTAAACGGTCTACCCGTGCTCCACGGTCCATCCGTGCTTAAGGCCGCGTCCACATGAAAAGCGGTTGAGCCGCGCTGTAGCGGCGCTGTAGCCGCGCTGCGGAAATAGTAATAGAGTTTATTGTTGGAGTGGCCACACGAGTCGCTACCACCGCGCGGTTACCGCGAGTTCACTGCTAGCGTCGAGCGGTGGTAATGTTCCAAACAATTAACACCGCTCAAAGCTCGCGGTGGCCGGCCTAAAAATAGACGTGATGCATTCTTTTTTTTTTAAACGTGATGGGGGTGAGCGGTGGTCTGGCTGCGCTACTGAATGGCCGTCACCAATGTCACGGCGATGAAGCGTGGGTTCGAGCCCAGGTCGAGCTTGTGATATGTGATACCGGTTTTTCGTGGCTGCCGGGCTGCTCATCGGGGGAGGCAGCCCGAATTTCCCGAAAGGGATTATAAAGTAAATAAACAAACCAACCCCCCCCCCCCCCAAAAAAAAAAAGTCTTTTGTGTCTTTCTTTCGCAACGTTAGTGCTTGCAGAAGAAGCTGCTTTTGAAAATGACATACGCCGACCAAACCTAATCTCTGTCATCAAAAAGAATTCCTCGCCGTATATATGGCGATGGTTCAGACAACTCTGAAAGTAGGAGATACCTCCTCTCTGCCATTTTGATTCTGTCTATGAACAGATATTACAACAAACCGTGCACAGCTAGCGGCAGGCTAGCATACAACTAGCTACGGCAGTTATTCATGTGGCCACGCAAGCTTTAACCAGCAGCGCAGCTGGCTACTCGCTAGCTAGCCGCTAGCTATCGCCGCTTTTGGTGTGGCCACCCACCGCTCACTGCTCAACAGCTCGCTTACCGCTAACTCACAGCGCGGCTACAGCGCAGCTTGTCATCTGGACGAACCCTAACGGTCTACCCGTGTCACACAACATTCACACACGCACGTGCACACAATACAACACAAAACGCGGCACAAAGCTCCGCCGCAGCGGATTTATTCAGCAGACCCGAAGCGGGTTGTGACAATGAGGACTATAGCGAGGGTACGAGGGTATTTCTTTTTTAACCCCTCACTGACCTCTGCACTGCCAGTCGTTAGGAATAAGTAATGTTGGGCTTCACCTGCGAACTGGTTTATTGCGCCTAGGAGATAATAAGTTGCAATATTTGCTGTATATGCGCTATTTATCTTTGTTTTACCTAGTTGTAATTTCTATTTCCTTTCTATGCTTGTTGGTAACCAGTAGTTCGATAAATTAGCCTGAAGGTGCAGCGTCTCCTGCATGTCCTAGGTTTATACTGCCCCGCAGACCTGTTTGCATCAGTTGTCCAACGTTACTCTTTTTCAAGTAGTGCAGACACACTCTGCCACGAATTAGTCTTTGTGGCTTGCGCGGCGGTAAGCCCTAAAAACTCACTCACTCACTCCTCCCTGACATCTCACCTCATTCTTTGTTACTATTGTTTCACACTAAAACTACCCCTCCCCTCCTGTTTCATTACATTTTTTAGATGTCCCCCATCACGTGTGGTGGGGCGTTAAGTAACGATTTGATTTGTCAGACAGTTCCATTGCACTTCGGAACTGTTTCGAGCAGTTCCGTCGCACCAAGGAACTGTTTGACTGCATAACTGAATCGAACGAGGATACATCAAATCAAATAAGACTCTTTATCGTGTATGGGATATCTAGCGTCACCATATAGATGTCAATGTAAGCAGAGTTTTGTTTTTTGCAAGAACAGAGTAACTATTATTACTGTACTCGTAAATAATAATAATAATAATAATGTGGCATCGACACTTCTAAATACATATGTGATTGTGTTGCCAACGGAATGGGAATCATCCAGTAAGTGAAAGTTTACATTTCTCATTTCAGCTCCACGTAACTGCCTTAGTGATCAGTTCCGGTGTAACAACGGCTACGTGTGTGTCCTGTCAAGGTGGCGGTGTGATGGACGGAATGACTGCGGGGACAACTCTGATGAAGCTGGATGTGGTGAGTACTGTTAAAGAAATCAAATCTCATTTGAAATATTAATTAGCTCTCTCTATGTACCTGCCTGACTCTCGTATCTTTGCGCATCTTCTTCTCCCTACTCTCCCTTCGCCATGTAGTCCATTTATTTCACATTGTTTTATAGTTCAGTTGTGTTTATTTTGAGGTCAACACAACAAATACAAACAAACATACTGCTCTACTTCGTGTCACTGCTGGAGCGGTGTGGAGATGTCGAGCCTAACCCCGGCCCTATGGATGAAAACAGTCTATCGGACTTCCTGCAGAGAATGGAGAAAAATATGCAGGGCCAAATCAAGCAACAAGGTGAGAACTTTGAGAAACTCAGTAGGAAAATTGATGATAGTCAGCGTCGGATCGAGGGGAAAATAGCTCAGCTACAGAGTGACGTGAGTGGGGTGAAAGACAGACAGAACAGCAATGCCAGTGATATTGACCAACTGAAGCGGGCAGATGTGGAGATAAATTAAAGAATTGCCGCATTAGAGAAAGAGGTGGACAGTCCGGGAGAAACAACCTTAAGTTTATTGGCATTCGTGAGTCGGCCAAGCAAAACTACACGGCCTGTGCACAGACGATAGTCGACGTGTTGAACCAGCACTCCACTCGGCGCACGTGGACCATTGATGACGTAGAACGAGCACACCGAGTGGGGCCCCGTAAGGGGAACAGTCAGCAGCCACGCCCCCTCATTGTCCGCTTCAGTCGCTGGCCGGACAAGATGGCAGTGGTGCAGGGCGCAGACCTGAAGCAGAACCTGAAAGACAGCGGGATAAAGGTAGCAGCCGACCTGACCAAGCGACAGAGAGCCGAGATCGAGCCGTCTGCATGTCGAGGACAGACGCACCCCCCGGGACGAGCAAGACCCCAGGGAGCGGCCAGACCAGCGCCCATCCCCAGACGCAGAGGACGAGCGAGATGCGGGGGACCGGCAGCAGCAGGGGGCGATGTTGGCAAGCAGCCACAACAACGACGACAGAGATGACGACGACCATAGCAGCCAACCGACACCGTACCCGGCGTACCGCCACGACACCTTAGAGACGCCCCCTCGCCGACCTAGGGATTCCCCTCACGCTGCACGTGGAGCTCGGGACGGACACGGCCAGGAGGACGGGGCACGACACCGAGACGCCAGCAGAACAGGTGGGGGCCGTGACACACGTCGTGGCCGATCGCGTGACATGGCACAGCCCCTGATGTCAGAGGTGTTCCCCGCGAACACCGGTTCTCACCCGCTCCGGGCGGAGGGGGGGGGGGGGGGGGCGTGCCAGCAGGTGGGGGGGGGGGGGCCGACCCTCGTGACGCGGACAGACCGAAACCAGTAAGCTTTCTATGTTGGAACATAGAAGGCCTTGTACAGAGACTCTGCGAGACGGATTTTGTTGAATTCATTACTTCATTTGATATTTGCTGTTTGACAGAAACATTTACAAGTCTGCAGTTTGACTTTTCTATTCACTTTAGCTCCCTCGATGTGTTTCACGCACCAGCTACTAAACTGTCATATGAGGGCAGGCGATCAGGTGGGGCGATTCTACTCGCGCGGAAAACTGTGTCAGGCTTTGTTACCAGGGTGAATGTTGACCTGGATTGTGTTAGACGTTCTCGATACAGACGGAGACTGCCATATCCTAGTGTCTGGAGATGCAAAATAGTTACCAGGATTTGGAGTCAGGTGAGGTAATTGACGTTATACGTAGATGAAAATACCAGGAACTCACAAGATAAGGTCACTAATAATTTTGTGCGCCAGCTGATTGACATGTGTGCAACTGTGGGACTGTGGCTATTGACTGGCGACTGTGATGAAAGTTCCGGGGACTTTACGTTCATATCACCTACCGGAAATAGTGTGGTAGACTACTTCTTGTGTAATTTTGACCTGATATCGAAATGTTTAGCGCAGATTGTGCAGCGGGTGGAATCACCTCACATGCCTGTGGTGTTACACATGACATACATGCTTAGGACTGAGGCTGGAATTGGGGAGAAACAGCGTATTGAAAACTTTGTTTGGGACCCAGAGATGGGAAATGACTACAAAGCTAGGATAGTATCGGAGGAGGGGCGGAGAATACTGGCTGATGCGTGTGACAGTATTGATATCTCTCCAGATATTGCCATGGACCGTTTTGTGGACTATGTTCTTTATTCAGCCGATTGTATGAAGAAACAGATCCGTGTTGGTGGTCCCGCCCGCAGCTCGGGTGCCGTGTGGTATGACAGATAATGCGCTGAACGGAAAAAAAGAAGCTTGAAAACGGCTTCGGCTCTATAGCCGATCACGGTCGGCTGTAGACAAAGAAGCCTACTGTCAAGCTAGGCGTGAATACAAAACTGTTGGTTGACAAAAAGAGAAACCACAACCGTTCCACGTGCACGCTATTACTCGCAAACAAAAATAACGGCGGGGTGTTTTGGGAGCATGTTAAGAGGGCGGGTAAAAAGAAAACGGAACAGCCAAAAATACAAATAGACGAGTGGGAGACGCATTTCCGCACAGCGCTGGGTTGCGAGCGGGAACCCCGAGGTGACAGGGCTCCCCCGACTGATGACGTAGAAGTAGAAAAGCCTGATTTAGACCAGCCCATCACTGAAGCTGAAGTGAGAACAGCCTTACGAAAGCTGAAGGCGGGGAAAGCAGCGGGCTTAGATTATATGTTGGCAGAATATTTGAAACAAGCAGGAGACACAATCGTACCATTCCCAACTAAGTCTTTTAATAATCTGTTTCAAAACCAATACTTTCCCACAGGATGGTGCAGGTCGATAATAGTGCCCATATAGAAGAAAGGGGATGCGGGTAACCCGGCAAATTGCAGAGGTGTCTCGCTCTTGTCTTGAGCATTATTAGCAAGGTGTTTATTAGCATAATGAATAGGAGGGTGTACAAGTGGGCCGAAAGGGAAGGGAAATTGACCGAAGAACAAGCAGGCTTTAGGAAAGGGTATTCCACCGTCGATCATTTGTTTACGCTAATTTCGATCATTCAGAGATGTTTTTCCCGAAATCAGAAGCTGTATGTAGCCCTGATCGATTGCCGCCGTGCTTACGATTCGTTCGACCGAAACATGTTGTGGGTGGTGCTGAATAAGATAAAAATGTCCTCGAAAATGGTCCGGATGTTAAAAGCTATGTACGCCTCAGTTCAGTCAAGCGTGTGTTAGGGCTGGGTTTGAGTACTCAGATTTCTTCGATTGCCCGCTTGTCAGGGTTGTTTAGCGATTCCCTTAATTTTCTCCCTGCTAATTAACAAAGTGGCATGTTAGGTGAATAAGAATGGCCGACACGGTATACAGCTCATTGCGGGTCTCCAGGAGATACAGTATACGCCGGTTATAAGAAACTCGAGGAGGGGGGGGCGGGGATTTTTGGTTTCTTATATCCGAGTTTTCTTATAATCTGAAAGTCGGATATAAGAAAGTATTTTGAAAAATATTTCTTATAACCGAGTTCAGTGAAAAAAAAGGCTTAAAACATTTCTTTTTTCTCAGTTCGTGTATGTTTTGCATTAAATTAAGAAATATCTGGTTTCTCTTAAAGACCTTAAAGACTTAGCACAAACATCAGATGAAAATCAGATACACTTCTTGTAGCTCCCAGTGAGGATTCAAACTCATGACCCGAACCATTTACTAGAGTGCCGAAACGCCGTCTAATAAGAAAGTTCAGTGGCTCACGTATAGATTTACGCCAGACATTTAACCTTGAATAGCTCTGAAGCGACAAGAGGAAGGGTGGGTGGGTGTTTGGGAGTTTAACATCCTTTTCCACCACATACGGGACATTCAAAGACGGGGCAACGATGAAAAAGCCAGCACACATATTTGGCCCCAGCTGGGATACGAACGCGACAAGAGGAAGAAACTAAATTCTTTTTGTATGGTGCACGATTACGTCTGTAACAACAATATCAGCAGATCTATATACCAACAAATTACAAGTTCACCTCACTTCTTCTTGTATATTTGTAAAAGGAGGGTTGATATTGGTGAGGTTGACACCACCGGGTCTGGTTATCTCTGGTCGACACGAAGGAGGGTTGATATTGGTGAGGTTGACACCACCGGGTCTGGTTATCTCTGGTCGACACGAAGGAGGGTTGATATTGGTGAGGTTGACACCACCGGATCTGGTTATCTCTGGTCGACACGATAGACTGATTCCACTGAGATTTCTTTTAATGTTTATTTCGATGAATATGTACAGATGAGTAGGAAGGCGAGAAAAGAACACAACGTCCTTTTCCTGATTGAATATCTCACACACACACGCACACGCACGCACACGCACACGCACACACACACGCACGCACGCGCGCCAGAGAGAGAGAGAGATCGATCAAGAAATAGCGATAGACATATGTGATGGTGGTTGTTGCTAAGGCACTGCTGTATCAACACACCGCTGTGCTAAGGCACTGCTGTATCAACACACCGCTGTGCTAAGGCACTGCTGTATCAACACACCGCTGTGCTAAGGCACTGCTGTATCAACACACCGCTGTGCTAAGGCACTGCTGTATCAAGACACCGCTGTGCTTAGGCACTGCTGTATCAACACACCGCTGTGCTAAGGCACTGCTGTATCAACACACCGCTGTGCTAAGGCACTGCTGTATCAACACACCGCTGTGCTAAGGCACTTCTGAATCCGCTGTGTCAACGTACAGCGGTGATTTGACACAACGGTGCCTTGACACAACGGTATGTATGTGAAGGCAAGTCACTGCTCTGTCAACAACCACCACCACATATGTCTATCGCTATTTCTTGATCGATCTCTCTGGCGCGCGTGCGTGCGTGTGTGTGTGTGCGTGTGTGTGTGAGAGAGATATTCAATCTTTCCGTCGTATACACATACATCTTGTTTCCAAATCTCATTTTACAAGTAGAATAATTAGCACTGTCTTCTGTTCTATTGTTTTCACTTTGTATGGTAGTATGGTAACGGCAAACTTGCGAACGGTCATTTTTCGCCAATAGCTTCTACCGTGGGTAAATAAAGTATATTGTCATTGGCATTGTCTTTCTCGGTGTCACCGTTAAGGAGGGATAGAAAGAACGAAAGGGCAAACACACCAACACTTAGGAGGAAAGACAGAGGTCCGCAATAGGAGGCCAGCAATAAAAAAATAGACTTATTTACACACACATAGATTTATTTACAATGGACATAGCCCAGTTGTCACATCCACTCACACCCTCGCACATTACCCTGTCCCTTCCCGCACCGTCTTGCCCACCGTCGCCGAGAGTCCCACTACACCGACCTCTAACCATAGACTTGACTCACGCCCCTTGGTGACGGCCTCGTATGGAGTCGTGGTCTAGGTGGTAAGTAGCAGCAACGTGAGAAGAACGTCAGGGAACACAGGGGCTCTCTGTACCCCCCGGGCGGAGCGACGCTAGTGGAGCTCACGGACTGTTCAGGGCAGGAGCGACCCACAGGTGGCTTGTCGTTGCAGCTCAGCCGCAGCTTGTCCCCGGCGAAATCGCAGACGGAACAGAAGACAGGAAAATGAAGCGAGAGAAAACAACCTGGAAACACATTTCTCAGTTGTAACACAGTTCGCATTGTGCTTGCATTGGGAACTACGAGTCAATCCCGTTTACTGGTCGGTTTTATTTCCCCAACCATTCTACCACAATAACACAAACACATGGAACACCACAACACATACAGCACCGACTGTTTTCCCCGTTCGGCCCGTAGTTGACCCCTGACTAAACCAAGCTTCCTAGCATTATCCTAACCACTAATTCCAGCAATAGTTTACTGCCATACTATTCTGGCTAGACAATTAGTAGATCCGTTACAGCTAACGAATGGACTTAAACAACTCATTATCGGTAGCTCCAAGCTTTTAGCGCGACAATGAATTACTCATTCGCAAAATTCGCTCTATAGCGAGAACGTACACGAAGTCGGAAACAGTACTGTTTTTGCTCACCGAGAAAATATATAATCGCCAAATACGCTTGAACAACATGGAAACCTTCCTGCTCCGAGTCCACATGGCGCCACACCCTGACTTCAGGTTTGCTTATTTGGTGGTTCAAGTGAGCAGCATATGCATACGATCTATGAAGAATACAGTGACGAACCGCCAAATAAGCAAAATTGAAAATTCTTATTACTATTGAGAGGTATGTGTGTTTGAGCGAACGTAATGTCGAAGCTTTTATTTATGACTCTGTGTTGGGATTTCAAACACTTTATGAGCAGATGCATTTCGGGGTTGTTTTACGCCGGTAAGCATTTCTTTTTTTTTTCTTTTTTTTTTTAAGACCAACCTGCGCGCACGAAGAATCCGTTCTTGGCAAGTAATCGCGACATAGTCAACGTGTGTGTGTGTGTGTGTGTGTGCGCCGAAATTGAACCATTTACCACTTGGTGCCGAAATTGAACCATTTACCACTTGGTGCCGAAATTGAACCATTTACCATCGCTACGTCAGTCTCGATATTAATGTGTTTGTCTTGGTGACGGGACGGGAATCAAGCAGTACGTGAATTTTTCATCAGTTGGCACTAGTAATGTTAAAAACGGCAGGTATGAACACTGTCATGTACATGTACCGTATAGTGTTTCCATAACTTGCTTAAACATTTGTAACATCGTTTACCTTTTGTTTGCAGAACAACTCATCTGTCCACCTGACGGATATCGATGTCGCAATAAGCGATGCGTTCCTGAATCGTACATGTACCGATGTAACGGGAATGATGATTGTGGGGACAACTCTGATGAAGACGGATGCCGTGAGTACTCTCTATCTCCCTCTTTAGCTTCAACTTCTTACATCTTGACAGCCGAGAAACACTTTCACTAGTACTGTGAATTGTGAGGATGGTTCCCTGCCTTAGGCTGTAGTCTGCACATTTCATTTCTTAAAAATACTGTGTGCGCGTGTGTGCCTGTGACTGTTTGCTGTGTGCAAAACAAATTTATTTGCCTTTTGTGTTGTTCAGTGGACTGGTTTTCCTTTCCAAAGTTCCTTTCCAAACTGTTTTATCTCTTTCACGTAAATGGCCAAGTATGAAAGAGGTCCGAACAGCCAAATGCCTTGCAAGTACTGAACTGGTATAAATTATAAGTTGATTCTCGCTCTCGCTCTCTAAAAACATTTAGATTCACATGCAGTGTGTTCTCTTGTGCTCACATAGAGACATACTGCTCGTTTGCAATGGTGAACATTTCTGTATTAAGTGCACATTTCTACCGCCACAATTCTGAGACAAACTTCAAACTCTCTTACAGAGAATTTTTAACACTGTACAGGAAATGTCGGGCGATGTAACGTCCATGAAACCCCACTGAAATACTCATTCACGCAAGAAACGAGGGAAAAATACAGAACTGACGACTACTGACAGTCTGTCCGCTATAACTCAGTAGCCACAGTGGAGAAACTATTTGTATTATTGCAGGTTACTGTATACAAAATCATCGGTATGGCTATTTTAGTAGAACTCCTTGGTGTTGGAAGGTTAATCATGGGGTGGTGGTGGGTAAGCTCAACATGGCTGTGATAGACGTAAACTTGAGCAGAAAAAAACTCTGAAAACAAAAGATGCTCGTCATACTGGGTCAAGGCGACCTCTAGCCAAGGGGGACTACCACGGCTACTCGTGTCGTCTGATAGGGCATTATGGAAGGAGAAAGCCCTTACCAAAATTAATTATTTGTCAGTAATTTTCACATGATTATGTGCATGTGTCTTTAGTGGTGTGATGCTAGACACCACCAGAACAGCCCTGTGAGCCTACACATTTTACACTGAACACCTTAATCACCTTTAGGTTTAACTGTATCTTTTTAAGTTGTTTCTCTATAGAGAAACAACTTTATGAGACGGGGCAGATTTTGCTGCGCGCAGCAGCAAGTTTCAGTGATACAAAACAAGACTGTGACGTTTCTCCACACAAAACTTACTTTCACGCACACAGTGACGTAACGAAATCTGCGTCATAGACACCTTACGTGCACACTATGCTGCTGCGTTCTTTTTGGCGGGAGTGACGTGTGTGTGTGTGTGTGTGTGTGTGTTGTGTGTGTGTGGACGGATGTAATGATGACTATCTCCTAAACCACCTCGTTGGAGGCCTTTTTACTTTGAGATAAAATGGGAATTCACCTTCTCCAGAGCTACCTTTCACGATTTTTAGCCTGCCGCATTTTCAGAAGAGTTATCGCCAATTTTAAAAAATCGGTCATGTTACGATTTTTTTCGAAAAAGTTGTTCAAATTCCTTCATTTTTTAGACTTTGGAAGTTCACCCAATCACACTGCCTTGATTCGTGCTACAGCTCTGTAGCTCTGACTGGTTTTGTGTAAAAAAAATATTTCCGAGGTAGGGGTTGTTTGCATATAAGGCCAAATATCTATGAAAAGACTCTTTCAAATTATTCATCATTCCGGTATTTTTGTCACTTATGCCAACTGCACATATGACATGAACTACTGCACTATTATAGCTTTAGTATTAAGAATAACAGAGCTTTTAGATAAACACATATTTTTCACGTTTCTGCGAGAAGCGCTGGTCAAAAAAGTTCCAATTTTGCAATTTCGTAAGTACAACCCGAGGCACTTAAGTCCACGTTTCATCAGCTCTCTAGATCTTCCAGATTTTATATCAAAATTAATTCAGTCACGGAAGTCACAGAAACAACAAGGAAATCACAAGATATGAAGAAGTATCACATGACAGACGAGCAGCTTGAGGCTGACGTCAAATGTTTGGTTCACAGACAAAATCTGCAGGTATCGTCACTGCTTCCGACATTTCATCAACCCTCTAGATCTTCCAGATTTCATGTGAAAAATAATTCAGTCGGAGAAGTCACAAAGCCAACAGGGAAATTACAAGACATGAACTAGTCATGGTTTCCCCTCTCCTGTAATCGAGGGTCATGGCTCTTCGCGTAGGAAAAAATTTAACACATTAATATCTCTGTGGTGGCTGGACCAATATTTAAATAATGATAGGATACAAGTGACGCTGAATAACGCTCCATGAAAATATACACTTTGGCCTTACAAGCTACCGTGCATGATTGTCTGAGTGGAAAATGCCCAACTCTAACACTGCGAGCTGAGGTTCGTCTGCTTGACAGCCATTTGCAAGGTGTCGGCGCATGCGTGCCTGAATAGAAAACCGCGGGAAAAGTCGGAGATTTCTAAAGGTGGGCAGATCAGACAAAAGCTGACAGAATAACAGGAATTGGTGTAATATCTATTTGTCAGTCTCAAAAACAGTTGGCTGAAAAATCTCACAGGTCCTGTACTGCTTTCTACAAGCTTTTCTTAAAAGATCTTTCAACTAAAACGTAAGTCAGTTCAAGATCCCTCGAATCTGACAGGCCGGCATGCTGATTCCTCCCAACCGCATAGCAGAAAGATCTACACAAACACACGAGATTTTACTTTGATGACTGAACAAAATTTCTGATTACCACTGATTTGATGTGATCACTGATATGTGAGTGTCAGTTTATGTCACTTATGTCTCTCTAGATCTAGATTGTGAGCCGACAAGCATATTCACGTGGAAGGATGGTAGTGAGGAGAAAGAATGAAAGGAAAAAAGGGGACGGAGCGTAAAATACGGCAGGCACTATTACACAGCTGCTGTACTTTTTAAACTTTACAAAATCACCGTCACATAATCCAGTGTGTTAAATTGTACGTGCAGTGTTGCTTTCCAGGGACAAGGTCGGTGTAAACTAGCATGCATAATCAAACGCAAAACAGAAATGGAAAACGTTGAATCTGAACAGATGATTTAAGTCCATCCTATACAAATCAAGACTCACATCTTTTTTGTCCCTGTAATGTACCAACATTGGCTGTCAAGAGCATTACATGTTTGGCAGCGTGAGCGGGGAAAACAGCAACATGGTTCAAACTGAAAATGTTGCCACTTCGCATTGTCAGACTCTTGACGTCAATGGCACCATGCGCATCACGTTTGTATGTGAGCACTTGTTTTCAAATGTTTTTTTCCTATGGAGCGAAATGATCCAGTTTGCTGAAGATGATCAATAAAATTGTATTGATGATCTTTGGTTTTCCCTCTGTTGTTGTATGTATCTAAAAAGCATTCATGTCTGTGCTTGAGACTGCTGATAAGACAGTCGAAACATGCTTGGTGAGTGGATGAGGATCTTTGTAAATTAGGCTTTTGGTTGTCCTTCAGTTGAGTTGGTCAGACCAGACACAGCGAATGGTCAGACATCAGATTCCTGACGGGCGAAGGTTGTCCGATTTCATTTAAGACTTTTTTAAAAAAAATGTTTGGCAGATAGTACACATTGTATATTTTAATTCATATACAACTAGGTCTGTTGTACTGCAAACAAAAATGCATACATGGGCACACCAACCGTATTTATTTATATTTTAGTATTACTTGTACTGTTTATTTTCACACACACACACACACACACACACACACACACACACACACACGCACACACACACACACACACACTGAATGAGAAACATCGAAAGACTTAATGTTCAGGTAGTGTATGTTGAAATTTATCAGCCTTGTGATTAGGACATCACTTGGAAGGTCACACATTATCAAACGTTTCCTTTTGTACATTTGTAACCGGGTGTCAGGGGTCCGGTTCATGCAGGCAGGGAGACCAAACACAGAGGTCGCTATGACATGAGTTTATTTCGTGAAAACAGTACAAATGGCAGACAATTCGTAGACACGTGCAGTGACTCGCGGCAGGGCTGGCTGGCGACTGTGTCGTGAGGCGTAGCCCGCGGCTACTTATGTGCCCAGCGCGGGCCGCAAAGACAGCACTGCCCCAAGTGCAGCGAAAAGCAGACCGCGTGGGCCAGCCACAGCGAAATTTGTGTTTCTGAACACATGGAAAACGAGTCACCGCGGGCGTTATATAATAGCTAGGAACTTCAAACAAAGTGCATCTAAAAGAGCGTAAAAAGTACTGTAAGACTATAATAGTTTCAGTTCTCATCAAAACACAGACAATTTTCTATCGCCGATAAGGTAGCGCGAAGACAGAGACCACGCATTTGAAAAGTGGTGAAAATCGCAAAATACACCCGTTAAACTACAAAACAGCGCTAAAAACAAAACACGATTAAAATGTACAAACTGTCGGGAAACTACTGCAGTTTATAGAATTATTCTAAGTGAAGGGACTACGGAGATATTTGACACTAAACAGACACAAACAAACACAACTAATTGACACGCGCGCCATCGCGGATACGAAACTGCGCGCGCGTGGCTAGTGGGCAGTACACACTACACAGGACTGGCCAGGGGACAAAGGCTGATGTACAGGGGTGGCCGGGGAAGGGTAGAACGGGTGGCTAAGGGACAGCGGGACTAAGAAGAACAAAGAGGGGAATACAGCAGTACACACGTTGTAAACAAAGTATCAGTAAATAGGGGCCGGGTATGACCCGGTCTCACATTTATTTCTAGACACATGTTGATCAGTTACAACACAAACATTTTGGTCAATGGGGACAAAGTTTACCAATCAGGCTGGAAACATGACAGCACATGGAAACTGATCAGATTTAGGACTGACCATACAGTAATGTGTCATGGTAAAAACAAAAACAAAACTAAATACCTTTTCTTTCAAATGTTACAACAGTGAAACAAGTGCTTGGACAATTAGCAAACTACAGATAACAGAAAATGTATACCTGAAATATATTCTTTAGATTCTCACTGTTCCTTCAGCCCTAGCCAAGTCAGATTCACACTATATTGTGTCTACTTTGCTTCAGTGTTATAACCTTCAAAATGAAAATGTAGCAGTACAAACAAACATACAACCAACTAGCACACCTACAAACATTTCAAACAGAATTTAGTACTAAATTTATTTCAAAAAGGTGGGGGCGGCAGGGTTGCACATTTTCCACAGCTTCTATAGGACAAAGTGTCCTGGAAACAGCAAAGTGATAGGACACAGTGTCCTGGCTACTTAGTGGCAATAAAAATTTTAATAGGACAAATGTCCGCTTGAGGTGGGAAAAATAGGACATTAAAATTTTTTATAGGTCAATGTCCTGGGACCGACTTAAATGTGCAACCCTGGGGCGGAGGTATGGCAGTTTGAATTTAGCGTCAAGTGTCCGATTAGATGAGGGAATTTTGGGACTGAATTTCACTAGTGTCAATACTGGAAAAGGTCTTGTCCTATTACAACCGGCTTTGACATTACCATTATGGTAACAAAAGATAATTTCAATGAGGGAATTTTAGTGTCCAAGATGCCCGGTCTGTAGATCCTGCAGCAGGTTTAAGTCCCATGGTAGGCAGGGATATCACTGGCGATTGCTTTCTGAGGGGATTTCATATCGGTTAAACACAGACTTAGGCCAGTTTAAGAATATGTAATCTTTGCTCTTAGTTTGTAGTACATGTACATGGATTCGACACAATAGAGGTTGTCTGGTATGCTTGTTGCTAACTTTAACATTAAAACAAAAAAGCAAAAGTGGACCTAACTAAACTTACCACTTGGTGTTGAATAATCGCCATGTTGAACATGATATCAGATGATGACACATTTGTAAACATATTTGCAGGAGCTGGTTGTTTTGAGCAGGAGCTGGGCCTGAAATAAATGCATACATGCAGATCAAAGTGATGTTGTAACACACACACACACACACACACACACACACACACACACACACACACACACACACACACGCACACACACACCACAGATCTGGAAAAAAAAATTGTGATGGTGTGCATGGTTTCTCTTCAGTCCTCATTTGTACTGATCTTGCATGACACATGTACATCACAGACTGTTCAAACACACAAAACACTTTGGTATACAACTGACTTGTACTGCAGGCTTACTGAAATAGCTGCTGGTGAGTCTGACATGAGATCTATCTCTACAGTGCCTGAGATCATACTTGCAATACCTATGTACAGACCAATGCCACAGCAAAATGCACAGTGTGCCCTGCTTTTCAACCCCCCCCCCTCCACACACACACACACACTTCCTGCTGCACCAATGCACACCTATCTGTCTAGCATAATGGTTTGTTCAGTGCTCTGCAATAACATGACAAAGTCCAGGGAAAAGAATATCCCAAGTGTCTATCATGTCACAGTCAGAAGGGGGAAAACACAGTAGGACCAAAGACCGTAGATAATCTACGGTCTTTGGTAGGACCATGCTCACCTTCGTAGAATGGATACTGTCTGTGTATGTGATTATTAAAACTGCTGTGAGAGTCAGAATCTAATGTAGCACTCCCTCCAGTTTTACTCCGTTGCCTCCCAGTGCTGCCTCTACTCATCCCTCTCCAACTTTCCTGGACTCCCTTCACAGTACACATCTTCCACACCCACCGGAACTCGACTGATTAGTGTAGATTGATCACCTCCTCCTTCCCATCATCAGAGTCATTTTCTTCCAATTCTTCTACATGCCCGAAGGAATCAGGAAAACCGCCGTCCAAATCTACGAATCTTGCCACACTCTGAGAAAATTGAATCTCGCCTGCCAAAGTCGCTGACGTGTTCTACACGGTTGCTGAGGAAGCAATAGACAAGAAATGCAGTAATTCTGAGTTATACAAACGCCACCAGCGACATTGTGAAGTACAATCCAGGAGCAGTATGTTACTGGTATGAGTGATCGAGTGCGAACATTTCAAGATAATAGATAGATCTGGTTCCTGCCTGGTCTGTACAATTTAGTAACTGCAGACATGTATCCGTAAGGGAGGCTTTCTTTGAAACTTGAAGCAGGCTTTTCAGTTCTAGCATTTAAAGATCTAAAACCACTCTAGTCAATGTCCTAAAATAGTCGGCTGCTAAGACAAAGGTATCAGTGACGCGACGTTACTTTGCTTGTAGGCTCACACGCTTCCTTGTCGGACTCAGACGACAATCTCTGTCTAAACTGACAGAGATCATATTGTTTTGAAATAAAGGGGGAAAATGGACGTACAAATACAGTACACTCAAACACACTGCTTACCTTCAACCACGACGAAGAAATCACAACGCGGATTGAGACTGATTGAGGAAGTATCCGTGTTAGTATCCTTTCGTGAAAAATGCCGCAGGAAAGTGCGCGCGGGTTGGTGTGAGGGCAATTGGGAGATAATTGAAACATGGAAGATAACTCTGAAATAACAATGAGTTCATTCCCTTCAGTTTTCGCCGTGCGCCATAAGGGATCCCATTCTAACTTCCGCAGACGGCCGGTTGAAGCCGTGAACATTTCAATCAAGTTCAGCTATAAACATCATCGTACAGCTTAGGTACGCTGTCAGTTTTCTTATATTAGCCTGACGTTTTCCTGTGCCATAGCCACCACGAAAAAAATGTAGCCACCAAAAAGTTTCTTCGCTTGGATCCCTGACCCAGGATGTGTCTTCCCCGAACACTCATGGGTTAGCCCGGACTAGACGTGAACAAGCATCCTCAGACGATCTCAGTGCTAGAGGCTGACGTCAAAAGTTTAGTTCACGGAATTGACGTCATCTCTCTCTCTCTCTCTCTCTCTCTCTGTATGACGACCTGCCTGAGGCTGACGGCAAATGTTTAGTTCACGGAACTGACCTCTCTCTCTCTCTCTCTCTCTCTCTCTCTCTGTGGGGAGCCAGGGTGGCCGAATGGTAGAGCGTTGGACTTTCAATGCTTGGGCCGAGAGTTCGAATCCCGGCCGCTGGGGCCAAATATTTGTGCTGGCCTTTTTCTCGTTGCCCCGTCCTTGATATCACCCTTTTGTGGTGGAAAAGGACGTTAAACTCCTAAACACCCATCCACCCACCCTCTATCTCTGCCTCTCTCTCTCTCTCTCCCTCTTCTTCCCCCACCCGGCCCCACCCCCAGTCACGTGGCTAACCGGTCGAGGTCGTAGAGGATCTAGTGTCGTTGGTAGAACTTGGAGAGGGGAGAACCGGCAACAATAACAACAAAACAGACAAAATAATATGAAGTTTGGAGAAACAACTTTGTAGGACGGGGCCGTTCCTCCTTGTTAGTTTTGTTGCGCATGGTTTGTCGTGCCTTTGATTTCATATTTCACATTTGTGTTATTTGGTCTGATGGTGGTGGCCGCGGTCTGTGTGTGTGTGTGTGTGTGTGTGTGTGTGTGTGTGTGTGTGTGTGTGTGTGGTACAGTATCACAATTTACTTATTTAGCTACCTTTTTATCAGCCCAGCGCTGTAAATACCAGGTTCATTTTATTGATTAGTTTGAGTATATGCGTTAGACTATGACCCGATACCACAATATATGTTGTATTGTTTTGAACGATGCAAAACTCCGCAATAAATTATTATTTCTTTTTCATTTTTTTCTTTCTTAAAATCGTCTGCATCAAGGTATCTTCAGGCTTGAGGCTAACCATAGTCTTTGCTTGAATTGTTTCGATGTCACTCGTGCCATCATTACATCCGTCCACACACACACACACACACACACACACACACACACGTCTCACAACTCCCGCCAAAAAGAACGCAGCAGCATAAGAGACATTTTATCATTCCCATAACCTGCATGCACATTCAGTGGGGTTCCCAAATACTCAAAGTTATCTGAAGCGAGAGAGCTGGATGTGCGGTTGCTGAATGACCAAACATTAAAAAAACGCAGCCATGCGTTTTTCATCTTTGTCCAGGCAAACATCGTTTTGTTTCAGTCACTGAAGTCGGAAAGTTGATTTTTTTTGTGTGTGTGTGTCAATGGGGCGAACTGGAAGAGCAACAAGCTGTCACACTCAACTGAACACTTCCTTTTGTCACTGACCTGGCTAGGTGTCACGCATCAACCCTTACTGCCCTTGGGCAACAATTACAAGGGGATTAGTTCAGCTGGGAGGCAGACACTGGACTGCTCACCCGAACACCTGTCTAGCGGTGTGATGGGGAAACAATACTAGGAGTTAGGAACACAGATGCGAAATAAATAAACATAGTAAATCTGCTGATATAGCGTTAATACTTCAGTTATGTTTTCAATTTCATATAACAGTGTCACTTAATGCTCTAAACGAAAACTGCCTAGTTTTATGGTTCAGGGCTGTTACTAGGAATCAGTGTGTTTGACTTGTACCTGGTATCTTGTGCACTGTCACAAACTATGATCGATTTCAACTAGGTGAAAAATCTGACATGCGACCACAAAGCAACTACAGCTGTCCTTTTCTCTCAGCATTATACGTCACAGAGCACCTTAACTATACAGACATGCAGTTTCTTTTCTGACAGACAAACAACAGCAGACAATTCACAGGAATTTCAAGTTCGACAATGTACCTTTAACGAAACGAAGGAATGCACACACAATACTACACACCTCGCTCCCTCGGGCACACAAACACTCAAATGTGCGCAATAGTGTCAGACTGCAGTCAGAGAAAATTCATGTAAGTGATGTGTGGCAAGTCAATATTTTAAATGCACTCTCTCTCTCTCTCTCTCTCTGTTTAACCTTTTCTGGAAGTGCACTTTGGAATGCACTTCCCATCCATATTAGAAACGCCAAAACACTCTCTTCCTTTAAGAGCAGCCTCTTCAAACATCTAATGCACGCAGGTTCGCAGCCACTTCCGTAAACACCATGCATCCGACCACTTATGTTGGTACATGCATAGTGTGTGTGTGTTGATACCTATATATACTGTTTCCTATATGTGTTGCTTATATACTGTGCCTTTACCTCTCATGTGTTTTACATTTGATACCAATATCCTTTTGTATGTCGTGTCTGCAGTGTGAGCGGACGTCAGTAGTAGTAGTAGTAGAGAGAGAGAGGGGGAGAGAGAGCGTGTGTGTGTGTGTGTGTGTGTGTGTGTGTGTGTGTGTGTGTGTGGCAATAGCAACGGCAAGAATGAAAACTGGACCAATGTCTTTTACCGTTGACAAATAAAGTTTCATTTCATTTCATTCATTTCATTTCATTTCATTTCTCTCTCTCTCTCCTCCCCACCCCCACCCCGCACGCGGAAGGTGAAGAAAGTGTCACGCTGCGGCAAGAGAAATTAATTTTTTTTTGTAAGTGTTGTATGGGAAAGTCACACAATAACAATGTCTTTACGAGGGTGTAGCAGAGTAGTGGTGTAGCAAGTGGGATGTAGTGGTGTAGCAAGTGGGGTGTAGTAAGTGGGGTGTAGTGGTGTAGCAAGTGGGGTGTAAGTGTTGTATGGGAAAGTCACACAATAACAATGTCTTTACGAGGGTGTAGCAGAGTAGTGGTGTAGTAAGTGGGGTGTAGTGGTGTAGTAAGTGGGGTGTAGTGGTGTAGTAAGTGGGGTGTAGTGGTGTAGCAAGTGGGGTGTAAGTGTTGTATGGGAAAGTCACACAATAACAATGTCTTTACGAGGGTGTAGCAGAGTAGTGGTGTAGTGAGTGGGGTGTAGTGGTGTAGCAAGTGGGATGTAGTGGTGTAGCAAGTGGGGTGTAAGTGTTGTATGGGAAAGTCACACAATAACAATGTCTTTACGAGGGTGTAGCAGAGTAGTGGTGTAGTGAGTGGGATGTAGTGGTGTAGCAAGTGGGGTGTAGTGGTGTAGTAAGTGGGGTGTAGTGGTGTAGTAAGTGGGGTGTAGTGGTGTAGTAAGTGGGGTGTAGTGGTGTAGTAAGTGGGGTGTAGTGGTGTAGCAAGTGGGGTGTAGTGGTGTAGTAAGTGGGGTGTAGTGGTGTAGCAAGTGGGGTGTAAGTGTTGTATGGGAAAGTCACACAATAACAATGTCTTTACGAGGGTGTAGCAGAGTAGTGGTGTAGTGAGTGGGATGTAGTGGTGTAGTAAGTGGGGTGTAGTGGTGTAGTAAGTGGGGTGTAGTGGTGTAGCAAGTGGGGTGTAGTGGTGTAGTAAGTGGGGTGTAGTGGTGTAGTAAGTGGGGTGTAATGGTTGTAGCAAGTGGGGTGTAGTGGTGTAGCAAGTGGGGTGTAGTGGTGTAGCAAGTGGGGTGTAAGTGTTGTATGGGAAAGTCACACAATAACAATGTCTTTACGAGGGTGTAGCAGAGTAGTGGTGTAGTGAGTGGGATGTAGTGGTGTAGTAAGTGGGGTGTAGTGGTGTAGTAAGTGGGGTGTAGTGGTGTAGTAAGTGGGGTGTAGTGGTGTAGTAAGTGGGGTGTAAGTGTTGTATGGGAAAGTCACACAATAACAATGTCTTTACGAGGGTGTAGCAGAGTAGTGGTGTAGTGAGTGGGGTGTAGTGGTGTAGCAAGTGGGGTGTAGTGGTGTAGTAAGTGGGGTGTAGTGGTGTAGCAAGTGGGATGTAGTGGTGTAGCAAGTGGGGTGTAAGTGTTGTATGGGAAAGTCACACAATAACAATGTCTTTACGAGGGTGTAGCAGAGTAGTGGTGTAGTGAGTGGGATGTAGTGGTGTAGTAAGTGGGGTGTAGTGGTGTAGCAAGTGGGGTGTAAGTGTTGTATGGGAAAGTCACACAATAACAATGTCTTTACGAGGGTGTAGCAGAGTAGTGGTGTAGTGAGTGGGGTGTAGTGGTGTAGCAAGTGGGATGTAGTGGTGTAGCAAGTGGGGTGTAAGTGTTGTATGGGAAAGTCACACAATAACAATGTCTTTACGAGGGTGTAGCAGAGTAGTGGTGTAGTGAGTGGGGTGTAGTGGTGTAGCAAGTGGGGTGTAGTGGTGTAGTAAGTGGGGTGTAGTGGTGTAGTAAGTGGGGTGTAAGTGTTGTATGGGAAAGTCACACAATAACAATGTCTTTACGAGGGTGTAGCAGAGTAGTGTGTAGTGAGTGGGATGTAGTGGTGTAGTAAGTGGGGTGTAGTGGTGTAGTAAGTGGGGTGTAGTGGTGTAGCAAGTGGGGTGTAGTGGTGTAGTAAGTGGGGTGTAGTGGTGTAGGAAGTGGGGTGTAGTGGTGTAGTAAGTGGGGTGTAATGGTGTAGCAAGTGGGGTGTAGTGGTGTAGCAAGTGGGGTGTAGTGGTGTAGCAAGTGGGGTGTAAGTGTTGTATGGGAAAGTCACACAATAACAATGTCTTTACGAGGGTGTAGCAGAGTAGTGGTGTAGTGAGTGGGATGTAGTGGTGTAGTAAGTGGGGTGTAGTGGTGTAGTAAGTGGGGTGTAGTGGTGTAGTAAGTGGGGTGTAGTGGTGTAGGAAGTGGGATGTAAGTGTTGTATGGGAAAGTCACACAATAACAATGTCTTTACGAGGGTGTAGCAGAGTAGTGGTGTAGTGAGTGGGGTGTAGTGGTGTAGCAAGTGGGGTGTAGTGGTGTAGTAAGTGGGGTGTAGTGGTGTAGCAAGTGGGGTGTAAGTGTTGTATGGGAAAGTCACACAATAACAATGTCTTTACGAGGGTGTAGCAGAGTAGTGGTGTAGTGAGTGGGATGTAGTGGTGTAGTAAGTGGGGTGTAGTGGTGTAGTAAGTGGGGTGTAGTGGTGTAGCAAGTGGGGTGTAGTGGTGTAGTAAGTGGGGTGTAGTGGTGTAGTAAGTGGGGTGTAATGGTGTAGCAAGTGGGGTGTAGTGGGGTAGCAAGTGGGGTGTAGTGGTGTAGCAAGTGGGGTGTAAGTGTTGTATGGGAAAGTCACACAATAACAATGTCTTTACGAGGGTGTAGCAGAGTAGTGGTGTAGTGAGTGGGATGTAGTGGTGTAGTAAGTGGGGTGTAGTGGTGTAGTAAGTGGGGTGTAGTGGTGTAGTAAGTGGGGTGTAAGTGTTGTATGGGAAAGTCACACAATAACAATGTCTTTACGAGGGTGTAGCAGAGTAGTGGTGTAGTGAGTGGGGTGTAGTGGTGTAGCAAGTGGGGTGTAGTGGTGTAGTAAGTGGGGTGTAGTGGTGTAGCAAGTGGGATGTAGTGGTGTAGCAAGTGGGGTGTAAGTGTTGTATGGGAAAGTCACACAATAACAATGTCTTTACGAGGGTGTAGCAGAGTAGTGGTGTAGTGAGTGGGATGTAGTGGTGTAGTAAGTGGGGTGTAGTGGTGTAGCAAGTGGGGTGTAAGTGTTGTATGGGAAAGTCACACAATAACAATGTCTTTACGAGGGTGTAGCAGAGTAGTGGTGTAGTGAGTGGGGTGTAGTGGTGTAGCAAGTGGGATGTAGTGGTGTAGCAAGTGGGGTGTAAGTGTTGTATGGGAAAGTCACACAATAACAATGTCTTTACGAGGGTGTAGCAGAGTAGTGGTGTAGTGAGTGGGGTGTAGTGGTGTAGCAAGTGGGGTGTAGTGGTGTAGTAAGTGGGGTGTAGTGGTGTAGCAAGTGGGGTGTAGTGGTGTAGTAAGTGGGGTGTAGTGGTGTAGTAAGTGGGGTGTAGTGGTGTAGTAAGTGGGGTGTAGTGGTGTAGCAAGTGGGGTGTAGTGGTGTAGTAAGTGGGGTGTAGTGGTGTAGTAAGTGGGGTGTAGTGGTGTAGTAAGTGGGGTGCAATGGTGTAGCAAGTGGGGTGTAGTGGTGTAGCAAGTGGGGTGTAGTGGTGTAGCAAGTGGGGTGTAAGTGTTGTATGGGAAAGGCACACAATAACAATGTCTTTACGAGGGTGTAGCAGAGTAGTCGTGTAGTGAGTGGGATGTAGTGGTGTAGTAAGTGGGGTGTAGTGGTGTAGTAAGTGGGGTGTAGTGGTGTAGTAAGTGGGGTGTAGTGGTGTAGCAAGTGGGGTGTAGTGGTGTAGTAAGTGGGGTGTAATGGTGTAGCAAGTGGGGTGTAGTGGTGTAGCAAGTGGGGTGTAGTGGTGTAGCAAGTGGGGTGTAAGTGTTGTATGGGAAAGTCACACAATAACAATGTCTTTACGAGGGTGTAGCAGAGTAGTGGTGTAGTGAGTGGGATGTAGTGGTGTAGTAAGTGGGGTGTAGTGGTGTAGTAAGTGGGGTGTAGTGGTGTAGTAAGTGGGGTGTAGTGGTGTAGGAAGTGGGATGTAAGTGTTGTATGGGAAAGTCACACAATAACAATGTCTTTACGAGGGTGTAGCAGAGTAGTGGTGTAGTGAGTGGGGTGTAGTGGTGTAGCAAGTGGGGTGTAGTGGTGTAGTAAGTGGGGTGTAGTGGTGTAGCAAGTGGGGTGTAAGTGTTGTATGGGAAAGTCACACAATAACAATGTCTTTACGAGGGTGTAGCAGAGTAGTGGTGTAGTGAGTGGGATGTAGTGGTGTAGTAAGTGGGGTGTAGTGGTGTAGTAAGTGGGGTGTAGTGGTGTAGCAAGTGGGGTGTAGTGGTGTAGTAAGTGGGGTGTAGTGGTGTAGTAAGTGGGGTGTAATGGTGTAGCAAGTGGGGTGTAGTGGGGTAGCAAGTGGGGTGTAGTGGTGTAGCAAGTGGGGTGTAAGTGTTGTATGGGAAAGTCACACAATAACAATGTCTTTACGAGGGTGTAGCAGAGTAGTGGTGTAGTGAGTGGGATGTAGTGGTGTAGTAAGTGGGGTGTAGTGGTGTAGTAAGTGGGGTGTAGTGGTGTAGTAAGTGGGGTGTAAGTGTTGTATGGGAAAGTCACACAATAACAATGTCTTTACGAGGGTGTAGCAGAGTAGTGGTGTAGTGAGTGGGGTGTAGTGGTGTAGCAAGTGGGGTGTAGTGGTGTAGTAAGTGGGGTGTAGTGGTGTAGCAAGTGGGATGTAGTGGTGTAGCAAGTGGGGTGTAAGTGTTGTATGGGAAAGTCACACAATAACAATGTCTTTACGAGGGTGTAGCAGAGTAGTGGTGTAGTGAGTGGGATGTAGTGGTGTAGTAAGTGGGGTGTAGTGGTGTAGCAAGTGGGGTGTAAGTGTTGTATGGGAAAGTCACACAATAACAATGTCTTTACGAGGGTGTAGCAGAGTAGTGGTGTAGTGAGTGGGGTGTAGTGGTGTAGCAAGTGGGATGTAGTGGTGTAGCAAGTGGGGTGTAAGTGTTGTATGGGAAAGTCACACAATAACAATGTCTTTACGAGGGTGTAGCAGAGTAGTGGTGTAGTGAGTGGGGTGTAGTGGTGTAGCAAGTGGGGTGTAGTGGTGTAGTAAGTGGGGTGTAGTGGTGTAGCAAGTGGGGTGTAGTGGTGTAGTAAGTGGGGTGTAGTGGTGTAGTAAGTGGGGTGTAGTGGTGTAGTAAGTGGGGTGTAGTGGTGTAGCAAGTGGGGTGTAGTGGTGTAGTAAGTGGGGTGTAGTGGTGTAGTAAGTGGGGTGTAGTGGTGTAGTAAGTGGGGTGCAATGGTGTAGCAAGTGGGGTGTAGTGGTGTAGCAAGTGGGGTGTAAGTGTTGTATGGGAAAGTCACACAATAACAATGTCTTTACGAGGGTGTAGCAGAGTAGTGGTGTAGTGAGTGGGGTGTAGTGGTGTAGCAAGTGGGATGTAGTGGTGTAGCAAGTGGGGTGTAAGTGTTGTATGGGAAAGTCACACAATAACAATGTCTTTACGAGGGTGTAGCAGAGTAGTGGTGTAGTGAGTGGGGTGTAGTGGTGTAGCAAGTGGGATGTAGTGGTGTAGCAAGTGGGGTGTAAGTGTTGTATGGGAAAGTCACACAATAACAATGTCTTTACGAGGGTGTAGCAGAGTAGTGGTGTAGTGAGTGGGGTGTAGTGGTGTAGCCAGTGGGGTGTAGTGGTGTAGTAAGTGGGGTGTAGTGGTGTAGTAAGTGGGGTGTAAGTGTTGTATGGGAAAGTCACACAATAACAATGTCTTTACGAGGGTGTAGCAGAGTAGTGGTGTAGTGAGTGGGATGTAGTGGTGTAGTAAGTGGGGTGTAGTGGTGTAGTAAGTGGGGTGTAGTGGTGTAGCAAGTGGGGTGTAGTGGTGTAGTAAGTGGGGTGTAGTGGTGTAGGAAGTGGGGTGTAGTGGTGTAGTAAGTGGGGTGTAGTGGTGTAGCAAGTGGGGTGTAGTGGTGTAGCAAGTGGGGTGTAGTGGTGTAGCAAGTGGGGTGTAAGTGTTGTATGGGAAAGTCACACAATAACAATGTCTTTACGAGGGTGTAGCAGAGTAGTGGTGTAGTGAGTGGGATGTAGTGGTGTAGTAAGTGGGGTGTAGTGGTGTAGTAAGTGGGGTGTAGTGGTGTAGTAAGTGGGGTGTAGTGGTGTAGGAAGTGGGATGTAAGTGTTGTATGGGAAAGTCACACAATAACAATGTCTTTACGAGGGTGTAGCAGAGTAGTGGTGTAGTGAGTGGGGTGTAGTGGTGTAGCAAGTGGGGTGTAGTGGTGTAGTAAGTGGGGTGTAGTGGTGTAGCAAGTGGGGTGTAAGTGTTGTATGGGAAAGTCACACAATAACAATGTCTTTACGAGGGTGTAGCAGAGTAGTGGTGTAGTGAGTGGGATGTAGTGGTGTAGTAAGTGGGGTGTAGTGGTGTAGTAAGTGGGGTGTAGTGGTGTAGCAAGTGGGGTGTAGTGGTGTAGTAAGTGGGGTGTAGTGGTGTAGTAAGTGGGGTGTAATGGTGTAGCAAGTGGGGTGTAGTGGGGTAGCAAGTGGGGTGTAGTGGTGTAGCAAGTGGGGTGTAAGTGTTGTATGGGAAAGTCACACAATAACAATGTCTTTACGAGGGTGTAGCAGAGTAGTGGTGTAGTGAGTGGGATGTAGTGGTGTAGTAAGTGGGGTGTAGTGGTGTAGTAAGTGGGGTGTAAGTGTTGTATGGGAAAGTCACACAATAACAATGTCTTTACGAGGGTGTAGCAGAGTAGTGGTGTAGTGAGTGGGGTGTAGTGGTGTAGCAAGTGGGGTGTAGTGGTGTAGTAAGTGGGGTGTAGTGGTGTAGCAAGTGGGATGTAGTGGTGTAGCAAGTGGGGTGTAAGTGTTGTATGGGAAAGTCACACAATAACAATGTCTTTACGAGGGTGTAGCAGAGTAGTGGTGTAGTGAGTGGGATGTAGTGGTGTAGTAAGTGGGGTGTAGTGGTGTAGCAAGTGGGGTGTAAGTGTTGTATGGGAAAGTCACACAATAACAATGTCTTTACGAGGGTGTAGCAGAGTAGTGGTGTAGTGAGTGGGGTGTAGTGGTGTAGCAAGTGGGATGTAGTGGTGTAGCAAGTGGGGTGTAAGTGTTGTATGGGAAAGTCACACAATAACAATGTCTTTACGAGGGTGTAGCAGAGTAGTGGTGTAGTGAGTGGGGTGTAGTGGTGTAGCAAGTGGGGTGTAGTGGTGTAGTAAGTGGGGTGTAGTGGTGTAGCAAGTGGGGTGTAGTGGTGTAGTAAGTGGGGTGTAGTGGTGTAGTAAGTGGGGTGTAGTGGTGTAGCAAGTGGGGTGTAGTGGTGTAGTAAGTGGGGTGTAGTGGTGTAGTAAGTGGGGTGTAGTGGTGTAGTAAGTGGGGTGCAATGGTGTAGCAAGTGGGGTGTAGTGGTGTAGCAAGTGGGGTGTAGTGGTGTAGCAAGTGGGGTGTAAGTGTTGTATGGGAAAGGCACACAATAACAATGTCTTTACGAGGGTGTAGCAGAGTAGTCGTGTAGTGAGTGGGATGTAGTGGTGTAGTAAGTGGGGTGTAGTGGTGTAGTAAGTGGGGTGTAGTGGTGTAGTAAGTGGGGTGTAGTGGTGTAGCAAGTGGGGTGTAAGTGTTGTATGGGAAAGTCACACAATAACAATGTCTTTTTCTGAGGGTGTAGCAGAGTAGTGGTGTAGTGAGTGGGGTGTAGTGGTGTAGCAAGTGGGGTGTAGTGGTGTAGTAAGTGGGGAGTAGTGGTGTAGCAAGTGGGGTGTAGTGGTGTAGTAAGTGGGGTGTAGTGGTGTAGCAAGTGGGGTGTAAGTGTTGTATGGGAAAGTCACACAATAACAATGTCTTTACGAGGGTGTAGCAGAGTAGTGGTGTAGTAAGTGGGGTGTAGTGGTGTAGTAAGTGGGGTGTAGTGGTGTAGTAAGTGGGGTGTAAGTGTTGTATGGGAAAGTCACACAATAACAATGTCTTTACGAGGGTGTAGCAGAGTAGTGGTGTAGTGAGTGGGATGTAGTGGTGTAGTAAGTGGGGTGTAGTGGTGTAGCAAGTGGGGTGTAAGTGTTGTATGGGAAAGTCACACAATAACAATGTCTTTACGAGGGTGTAGCAGAGTAGTGGTGTAGTGAGTGGGGTGTAGTGGTGTAGCAAGTGGGATGTAGTGGTGTAGCAAGTGGGGTGTAAGTGTTGTATGGGAAAGTCACACAATAACAATGTCTTTACGAGGGTGTAGCAGAGTAGAGGTGTAGTGAGTGGGGTGTAGTGGTGTAGCAAGTGGGATGTAGTGGTGTAGCAAGTGGGGTGTAAGTGTTGTATGGGAAAGTCACACAATAACAATGTCTTTACGAGGGTGTAGCAGAGTAGTGGTGTAGTGAGTGGGGTGTAGTGGTGTAGCAAGTGGGGTGTAGTGGTGTAGTAAGTGGGGTGTAGTGGTGTAGTAAGTGGGGTGTAATTGTTGTATGGGAAAGTCACACAATAACAATGTCTTTACGAGGGTGTAGCAGAGTAGTGCTGTAGTGAGTGGGTTGTAGTGGTGTAGTAAGTGGGGTGTAGTGGTGTAGTAAGTGGGGTGTAGTGGTGTAGCAAGTGGGGTGTAGTGGTGTAGTAAGTGGGGTGTAGTGGTGTAGCAAGTGGGGTGTAATGGTGAAGCAAGTGGGGTGTAGTGGTGTAGCAAGTGGGGTGTAGTGGTGTAGCAAGTGGGGTGTAGTGGTGTAGCAAGTGGGGTGTAAGTGTTGTATGGGAAAGGCACACAATAACAATGTCTTTACGAGGGTGTAGCAGAGTAGTCGTGTAGTGAGTGGGATGTAGTGGTGTAGTAAGTGGGGTGTAGTGGTGTAGTAAGTGGGGTGTAGTGGTGTAGTAAGTGGGGTGTAGTGGTGTAGCAAGTGGGGTGTAAGTGTTGTATGGGAAAGTCACACAATAACAATGTCTTTTTCTGAGGGTGTAGCAGAGTAGTGGTGTAGTGAGTGGGGTGTAGTGGTGTAGCAAGTGGGGTGTAGTGGTGTAGTAAGTGGGGAGTAGTGGTGTAGCAAGTGGGGTGTAGTGGTGTAGTAAGTGGGGTGTAGTGGTGTAGCAAGTGGGGTGTAAGTGTTGTATGGGAAAGTCACACAATAACAATGTCTTTACGAGGGTGTAGCAGAGTAGTGGTGTAGTAAGTGGGGTGTAGTGGTGTAGTAAGTGGGGTGTAGTGGTGTAGTAAGTGGGGTGTAAGTGTTGTATGGGAAAGTCACACAATAACAATGTCTTTACGAGGGTGTAGCAGAGTAGTGGTGTAGTGAGTGGGATGTAGTGGTGTAGTAAGTGGGGTGTAGTGGTGTAGCAAGTGGGGTGTAAGTGTTGTATGGGAAAGTCACACAATAACAATGTCTTTACGAGGGTGTAGCAGAGTAGTGGTGTAGTGAGTGGGGTGTAGTGGTGTAGCAAGTGGGATGTAGTGGTGTAGCAAGTGGGGTGTAAGTGTTGTATGGGAAAGTCACACAATAACAATGTCTTTACGAGGGTGTAGCAGAGTAGAGGTGTAGTGAGTGGGGTGTAGTGGTGTAGCAAGTGGGATGTAGTGGTGTAGCAAGTGGGGTGTAAGTGTTGTATGGGAAAGTCACACAATAACAATGTCTTTACGAGGGTGTAGCAGAGTAGTGGTGTAGTGAGTGGGGTGTAGTGGTGTAGCAAGTGGGGTGTAGTGGTGTAGTAAGTGGGGTGTAGTGGTGTAGTAAGTGGGGTGTAAGTGTTGTATGGGAAAGTCACACAATAACAATGTCTTTACGAGGGTGTAGCAGAGTAGTGGTGTAGTGAGTGGGTTGTAGTGGTGTAGTAAGTGGGGTGTAGTGGTGTAGTAAGTGGGGTGTAGTGGTGTAGCAAGTGGGGTGTAGTGGTGTAGTAAGTGGGGTGTAGTGGTGTAGCAAGTGGGGTGTAGTGGTGTAGCAAGTGGGGTGTAGTGGTGTAGCAAGTGGGGTGTAGTGGTGTAGCAAGTGGGGTGTAAGTGTTGTATGGGAAAGTCACACAATAACAATGTCTTTACGAGGGTGTAGCAGAGTAGTGGTGTAGTGAGTGGGATGTAGTGGTGTAGTAAGTGGGGTGTAGTGGTGTAGCAAGTGGGATGTAGTGGTGTAGCAAGTGGGGTGTAAGTGTTGTATGGGAAAGTCACACAATAACAATGTCTTTACGAGGGTGTAGCAGAGTAGTGGTGTAGTGAGTGGGGTGTAGTGGTGTAGCAAGTGGGGTGTAGTGGTGTAGTAAGTGGGGTGTAGTGGTGTAGTAAGTGGGGTGTAAGTGTTGTATGGGAAAGTCACACAATAACAATGTCTTTACGAGGGTGTAGCAGAGTAGTGGTGTAGTGAGTGGGTTGTAGTGGTGTAGTAAGTGGGGTGTAGTGGTGTAGTAAGTGGGGTGTAGTGGTGTAGCAAGTGGGGTGTAGTGGTGTAGTAAGTGGGGTGTAGTGGTGTAGCAAGTGGGGTGTAATGGTGTAGCAAGTGGGGTGTAGTGGTGTAGCAAGTGGGGTGTAGTGGTGTAGCAAGTGGGGTGTAAGTGTTGTATGGGAAAGTCACACAATAACAATGTCTTTACGAGGGTGTAGCAGAGTAGAGGTGTAGTGAGTGGGGTGTAGTGGTGTAGCAAGTGGGGTGTAGTGGTGTAGCAAGTGGGGTGTAAGTGTTGTATGGCAAAGTCACACAATAACAATGTCTTTACGAGGGTGTAGCAGAGTAGTGGTGTAGTGAGTGGGGTGTAGTGGTGTAGCAAGTGGGGTGTAGTGGTGTAGTAAGTGGGGTGTAGTGGTGTAGCAAGTGGGGTGTAGTGGTGTAGCAAGTGGGGTGTAAGTGTTATATGGCAAAGTCACACAATAACAATGTCTTTACGAGGGTGTAGCAGAGTAGTGGTGTAGTGAGTGGGGTGTAGTGGTGTAGTAAGTGGGGTGTAGTGGTGTAGTAAGTGGGGTGTAGTGGTGTAGCAAGTGGGGTGTAGTGGTGTAGCAAGTGGGGTGTAAGTGTTGTATGGGAAAGTCACACAATAACAATGTCTTTACGAGGGTGTAGCAGAGTAGTGGTGTAGTGAGTGGGGTGTAGTGGTGTAGCAAGTGGGGTGTAGTGGTGTAGTAAGTGGGGAGTAGTGGTGTAGCAAGTGGGGTGTAGTGGTGTAGTAAGTGGGGTGTAGTGGTGTAGTAAGTGGGGTGTAAGTGTTGTAAGTGGGGTGTAAGTGTTGTATGGGAAAGTCACACAATAACAATGTCTTTACGAGGGTGTAGCAGAGTAGTGGTGTAGTGAGTGGGGTGTAGTGGTGTAGCAAGTGGGGTGTAGTGGTGTAGTAAGTGAGGTGGGTGGGTGGGTGTTTGGGGGTTTAACGTCCTTTTCCACCACATAGGGTGATATCAAAGACGGGGCAACGATGAAAAAGCCAGCACAAATATTTGGCCCCAGCGGGGATCGAACTCACGACCCGAGCATTAGAAGTCCATAGTAAGTGGGGAGTAGTGGTGTAGCAAGTGGGGTGTAGTGGTGTAGTAAGTGGGGTGTAGTGGTGTAGTAAGTGGGGTGTAAGTGTTGTATGGGAAAGTCACACAATAACAATGTCTTTACGAGGGTGTAGCAGAGTAGTGGTGTAGTGAGTGGGGTGTAGTGGTGTAGCAAGTGGGGTGTAGTGGTGTAGCAAGTGGGGTGTAAGTGTTGTATGGGAAAGTCACACAATAACAATGTCTTTACGAGGGTGTAGTGGTGTAGTGAGTGGGGTGTAGTGGTGTAGCAAGTGGGGTGTAGTGGTGTAGTAAGTGGGGAGTAGTGGTGTAGCAAGTGGGGTGTAGTGGTGTAGTAAGTGGGGTGTAGTGGTGTAGCAAGTGGGGTGTAAGTGTTGTATGGGAAAGTCACACAATAACAATGTCTTTACGAGGGTGTAGCAGAGTAGTGGTGTAGCACGTGGGGTGTAGTGGTGTAGCAAGTGGGGTGTAAGTGTTGTATGGGAAAGTTACACAATAACAATGTCTTTACGAGGGTGTAGCAGAGTAGTGGTGTAGTGAGTGGGGTGTAGTGGTGTAGCAAGTGGGGTGTAGTGGTGTAGTAAGTGGGGTGTAGTGGTGTAGCAAGTGGAGTGTAAGTGTTGTATGGGAAAGTCACACAATAACAATGTCTTTACGAGGGTGTAGCAGAGTAGTGGTGTAGTGAGTGGGGTGTAGTGGTGTAGCAAGTGGGGTGTAGTGGTGTAGCAAGTGGGGTGTAAGTGTTGTATGGGAAAGTCACACAATAACAATGTCTTTACGAGGGTGTAGCAGAGTAGTGGTGTAGTGAGTGGGGTGTAGTGGTGTAGCAAGTGGGGTGTAGTGGTGTAGTAAGTGGGGAGTAGTGGTGTAGCAAGTGGGGTGTAGTGGTGTAGCAAGTGGGGTGTAGTGTTGTAGTAAGTGGGGTGTAGTGGTGTAGCAAGTGGGGTGTAAGTGTTGTATGGGAAAGTCACACAATAACAATGTCTTTACGAGGGTGTAGCAGAGTAGTGGTGTAGTGAGTGGGGTGTAGTGGTGTAGCAAGTGGGGTGTAGTGGTGTAGTAAGTGGGGTGTAGTGGTGTAGTAAGTGGGGTGTAAGTGTTGTAGTAAGTGGGGTGTAAGTGTTGTATGGGAAAGTCACACAATAACAATGTCTTTACGAGGGTGTAGCAGAGTAGTGGTGTAGCAAGTGGGGTGTAGTGGTGTAGCAAGTTGTATGGGAAAGTCACACAGTAACAATGTCTTTACGAGGATGTAGCAGAGTAGTGGTGTAGTGAGTGGGGTGTAGTGGTGTAGTAAGTGGGGTGTAGTGGTGTAGCAAGTGGGGTGGAGCAGTGTAGCAAGTGGGGTGTAGTGGTGTAGCAAGTTGGCATGGGGTGTAGCAGTGAAGCAAGTGGGATGTAGTGGTGTAGCAAGTGGGGTGTAGTGGTGTAGCAAGTGGGGTGGAGCAGTGTAGCAAGTGGGGTGTAGTGGTGTAGCAAGTTGGCCTGGGGTGTAGCAGTGAAGCAAGTGGGATGTAGTGGTGTAGCAAGTGGGGTGTAGTGGTGTAGCAAGTGGGGTGGAGCAGTGTAGCAAGTGGGGTGTAGTGGTGTAGCAAGTTGGCCTGGGGTGTAGCAGTGAAGCAAGTGGGATGTAGTGGTGTAGCAAGTGGGGTGTAGTGGTGTAGCAAGTGGGGTGGAGCAGTGTAGCAAGTGGGGTGTAGTGGTGTAGCAAGTTGGCCTGGGGTGTAGCTGTGAAGCAAGTGGGATGTAGTTGTGTAGCAAGTGGGGTGTAGTGGTGTAGCAAGTGGGGTGGAGCAGTGTAACAAGTGGGATGTAGTGGTGTAGCAAGTGGGGTGTATTTGTGTAGCAAGTGGGGTGTAGCGGTGTAGCAAGTGGGATGTAGTGGTGTAGCAAGTGGGGTGTAGTGGTGTAGCAAGTGGGGTGGAGCAGTGTAGCAAGTGGGATGTAGTGGTGTAGCAAGTGGGGTGTAGTGGTGTAGCAAGTTGGCCTGGGGTGTAGCAGTGAAGCAAGTGGGATGTAGTGGTGTAGCAAGTGGGGTGTAGTGGTGCAGCAAGTGGGGTGTAGTGGTGTAGCAAGTGGGGTGGAGCAGTGTAGCAAGTGGGATGTAGTGGTGTAGCAAGTGGGGTGTAGCGGTGTAGCAAGTGGGATGTAGTGGTGTAGTAAGTGGGGTGTAGTGGTGTAGTAAGTGGGGTGTAGTGGTGTAGCAAGTGGGGTGTAGCGGTGTAGTAAGTGGGGTGTAGTGGTGTAGCAAATGGGGTGTAGTGGTGTAGCAAGTGGGATGGAGCAGTGTAGCAAGTGGGGTGTAGTGGTGTAGCAAGTTGGCCTGGGTTGTAGCAGTGAAGCAAGTGGGATGTAGTGGTGTAGCAAGTGGGGTGTAGTGGTGTAGCAAGTGGGGTGTAGTGGTGTAGCAAGTGGGGTGTAGTTGTGTAGCAAGTGGGGTGTAGCAGTGTAGCAAGTGGGGTGTAGTGGTGTAGCAAGTGGGGTGTAGTGGTGTAGCAAGTGGGGTGTAGTGGTGTAGCAAGTGGGATGTAGTGGTGTAGTAAGTGGGGTGTAGTGGTGTAGCAAGTGGGGTGTAGCGGTGTAGTAAGTGGGGTGTAGTGGTGTAGCAAGTGGGGTGTAGTGGTGTAGCAAGTGGGATGGAGCAGTGTAGCAAGTGGGATGTAGTGGTGTAGCAAGTGGGGTGTAGTGGTGTAGCAAGTGGGGTGTAGCGGTGTAGTAAGTGGGGTGTAGTGGTGTAGTAAGTGGGGTGTAGTGGTGTAGCAAGTGGGGTGTAGTGGTGCAGCAAGTGGGGTGTAGTGGTGTAGCAAGTGGGGTGTAGTGGTGTAGTAAGTGGGGTGTAGTGGTGTAGCAAGTGGGGTGTAGTGGTGTAGCAAGTGGGGTGTAGTGGTGTAGTAAGTGGGGTGTAGTGGTGTAGCAAGTGGGGTGTAGTGGTGTAGCAAGTGGGGTGTAGTGGTGTAGCAGGTGGGATGGAGCAGTGTAGCAAGTGGGATGTAGTGGTGTAGCAAGTGGGGTGTAGCGGTGTAGCAAGTGGGATGTAGTGGTGTAGTAAGTGGGATGTAGTGGTGTAGCAAGTGGGGTGTAGTGGTGCAGCAAGTGGGGTGTAGCGGTGTAGCAAGTGGGGTGTAATGGTGTAGCAAGTGGGGTGTAGTGGTGTAGCAAGTGGGGTGTAGTGGTGTAGCAAGTGGGGTGTAGCGGTGTAGCAAGTGGGGTGTAATGGTGTAGCAAGTGGGGTGTAATGGTGTAGCAAGTGGGGTGTAGTGGTGTAGCAAGTGGGGTGTAGTGGTGTAGTAAGTGGGGTGTAGTGGTGTAGCAAGTGGGGTGTAGTGGTGTAGTAAGTGGGGTGTAGTGGTGTAGCAAGTGGGGTGTAGTGGTGTAGCAAGTGGGGTGTAGCAGTGTAATAAGTTGGCTGTAGTGGTGTAGCAAGTGGGGTGTAGTGGTGTAGTAAGTGGCGTGTAGCAACACATTTTTATACAGCCGCACTCGCCTGAACGAAACACGCTTAAGCAAAAAACTCGGATTGCAAAAACCAAAATCAATTGTAAGACTATTTCTAATTCGGATAAGCCAAACTCTGTCAAAAAAATAGGTAACTCAAACACGGATATCTCAAACGTGATTTTGACAGATAAGCCGAACTCTAAACACTGTCGGAGAGACTTTTTTTTTTTTTAAATTTGCTTGAAAAACACGTCGGGAAGATAAACATATTTCGGCAAGGCTATAATTATCCCCGAAACGAACACGTCACCTGGTTTTCAGTATGCGGGAAACTGATGACGCGTGCCACATGTTTTGCAGGCGCCTTTGTTTGGACAGAAAGAGTGGTAAATTTGCGTGCGTGAATTAGGTGGTGGGTTTAGGGTTGGCGGTTAGAGACGGGACGGCCGAGGGAGGGGCACAGGGGGGGGGGGGGGGAAACAGGGGAGGGGCAAGTCGAAAGGTAACCTTGGGAGCGGATTTGCGATGGGCGTGGTTTATGGGCTAGTCGAAAGGATGTGAGCTCAGCTCGGGCATAGATGTGTGTGTGTGTGTGTGTGTGTGTGTGTGTGTGTGTGAGGGGGAGGGAGATTGGGTGTGCATTGGCTTGTGCGTATAGAAGCCCGCACATGTGTGTGTGTGTGTGTGTGTGTGTGTGTGTGTGTGTGTGTGTGTGTGTGTGTGTGTGCGCGCGCGCGTGTGTCTGTGTGTGAGGGTGGGGGAGGTGAGGGGGTGGGAGGGGGGGGGGAGCTGGAGCGTGCATTGGCTTGTGCGTATAGAAGCCCGCACATTTGTGTGTGTGTGTGTGTGTGTGTGTGTGTGTGTGTGTGTGTGTGTGTGTGTGTTTTCACCATTTAGTTTTACAGTTGTTTTTGATAACGCCCCACTGAAGAAAGCACTTGAAACTTGTCACTGTTTTTGGTTGTTGTTGTTTTTTTGCTTCCGGTACGCCCCCGAGGTCGGCGGGGCACGATTTTGGAGCTGTGTCTTTTTGGACACTTTCACACGTTTCGAGTGTCGAGTGTCGAGTCTCCAAAATCACCAAGAGTGGTTCTGTGTAGCGGCAGAATACAGTGGCTTGCTATTTTGCGGTGAAGGTGGTTGTGTTGGAGTCTTTTCCGTGGTTTTGTGTTGGATAACTGAGCGACCGGTCAATAAGAGGACATTTGCACCCGTGCACGTGCGACAGCGGTAGTGCTGTGTTACGGCAAGGTGAACAACACAGCGGGTAGGACATATAGCCCGTATAGGTGAGTGGTATCGTTCACAACACACTATGGCCACGGGTGGGGAACACGAAGAGCGAGTGTTGCCGTTGTTTATTGTAGACAACCAATTACCGGCATTTTACCAAAAACAGTTTACAACTGCTGAGATTTGTGCCGCTCTAGAAAGAAAGGGCGGGTACAACTCTATGGAGGGTGCGCAGAAAATTGGCGGTCTGTGGAGGCTATATGCTAGAGACAACAGGGTCAGACAGAAACTTTTGATTGAGGGGTTCGTGTTGAGAGGTGTGACAATAACAGTCAAGGAAAAGAATCCTTTTCTGGTCTCGTCTGTGGACGGAGAAAGTCGGGAAGTTCCCGCAACGAAGCTGATTATCAGTAGGTTTTTTTGTTTTTTTTTAACATTTATTTTTTTGGCCTGATGCGATCCTCATGCAACTGAGGTTAAAAAAAAACAAAAACAAAAAAAAAACTTGTCACTGTTTTGATCTCAAGTTATTTATTTAAACACACACACACACACACACACACACACACACACACACACACACACACACACACACAGAGAGAGAGAGAGAGAGTGTGTTTTGTCTGTGTTACTAGTCTCAGGAATCAATAAGCTCGACCCGTGTCTCTCTCAGACCCGTGTCTCTCTCAGACCGTTGTCTTTATAAAAATTTGCATATGCATATACATTTGCCCATAGAAAGGCAGTATACACGTCTACAAACTTCCGCAAAATTATCAATTCGATGTTTCAGTTGCAAAAGGAAGCAAAGATATTCTCTTAAAAAAAAAAAAAAAAAAAACCTTTTTACAAACATTCCAAGTGATTTTACAAATTATCCTGGAAAAAAAAAAAAAAAAAACTCGCTTAAGCCGAACTGCAGGGTAATATCTCGGAAAAGGTTTGGCTTATCCGAACTCGGATATGCGAAACTCGGATATGCGAAACGATTTTTCATTCCCCTGGCGAGTTCGGCTTATGCGTGTTTGACTGTATATGGTTCAGACACTGACTGAGTGCCACAATCATGACTAGGGACGCTCACCGCATTGCGTGCGCCTGTTCGATTACGCTGAGTGGGATACGTCCAGGCAGTTGCCGTGTCATGTTTAGCGGAAATACACTGATGGTTGTAATAGAAAACGCGCTTTACTCTTCCCTCCGCCAGTATGTTCCAGTTAGCGTAACACAACGAAGGCTGCGAACACAAACGCACTTGTGTACAGTCCCCGGTAGAAACGGACAGTCAGTGATCAGATAGAGAGCATGCATTTCATCCGGCGTAATTTTCCTCAACTGCTTTTCCTCTTAGTATGTACCCGTAACTATACTCATTACTGTCTTCACTGTTTGAAAATTAATACAGTAGTGCGCCTCTACCTCAGTCTGACCATGCGTTTTTAGACATCAGGGATCAAGGTTCAAACGGTGTTGGCAGAGATATCGGAGTATAAGTAGTGTGTACCGTCCTTCTCTCACACTATTCTTTATTGGTGGTGGTGGTGGTGGTGGGGGGGGGTACAGTAATGATTACTCCTGTCACCAGGGTCGAGGGAAGAACGAGCTCTCTCTCTCTCTCTCACACACACACACACACACACACACACACACACACACACACACACATGGACAAGGCAAACACATGCTGTACGGCACTAAGATAATATTCACTGACCTAACATTACAAGTCGTAAAACCGCTGCCACTCCCCCACCACGCCCCACGCTCACACACACACACACACACACACACACACACACACACACACACACACATGGTCAAGACAAAGACATGCTGTACCGGCACTAAGATAATATTCACTGACCTAACATTACAAGTCGTCAAACCGCTGCCACTCTCCCACCACTCCCCACGCTCACACACACGCCAGATTAAATAAATGAAGATAAAATAGAACCCTAGACTATCTCACGTATGGATAATATGCCATCTTTCCATGAGCCTGCGGAATGTGTATCTCTTTTGGCAGCGATTTCCGACAAGTGTCCTACAAACCTACAGATCTCAGAGATCAAGACTGGGTGGGTGGAGTGGAAAGGAACTGAACTCTACATCTACTGCAGGTGGTGGATCCAGCAAGCCCCGACACTCAGCGTTGTTGTCCAGTTTGATAACGACCTGCAGCTCGGCGACCACCCAAACACGGACGACATAATTCGTGTGCATCATGACGCCCTGAGCAGAACGTACTTCGGTGGCGGTCCGGTAGAACCTGTCGTGATCACAGGAAAGTTTGTGTGGTTTGAACTTGTTTCCTACGGAAGAGTCTCATCCATGGAGAGTAGTGTTGATGTCACAGATTGGAGGGCGTCAAGATTTAACATGTCTTACACCACTTACCCCAAACATACCCTGCCCCCGGAGTTGGAGGTGGGGGTCTACAACTGTTCCCCACCCTACATCGTGCCGCAGGAGCTCCAGTGTGACGGGATAGCGCAGTGTCTGGATGGAGAAGACGAGCTGTACTACAACTGTAGCTACACACATCTTGGCTGTGACGAGGGATGGATCGCCGGGGAATCTTTCTGTCTCAAGTTCATCATTCCCACAACACCCGTCTCGCCGGACCAAGCGAAAATCAAGTGCCGGGAATCACACAACGCTGACTTGGGTTCTCTCCCGCACCCTGGTGTACGGCGACTGGCAGCGCGCCTAATGCTGAGTGCCAATCACAGTGAAGTGATCGTGGGGCTTGAGAGGGCGCAGGCCGGTCATCTCTACCGCTTTCTGTGGCGCTGGACACAAGCAGGGACAGAGTTTGATGGACCACAACCACACCAGGCAGACAAAGTCCTGAACTGCGCCACTCTTACAGACGAAAACCTGTTCAAATCAGTCGACTGTCAACAGGCAGTCAACGGTGGATACGTATGTGCGACGTTGAACCATCAGCGCTCACAAGTCAGAGAACGAAGCAATGTGGGGATGGATCCACCTTCCAACATTAACTTTGGAATTCCAGTGAAAAAATGTGAACTGCAGCATGTCGTACAAACTTTCCATCCCTGCACGCCGCACACAGAGAAAGACACATTGTCATCTCAGCAGCTTCCGTTGTTGTCTTGTAAGAACGGGCGACGTATTCACTACACGATGACGTGCGACGGATATGACGACTGTGGTGACATGACTGACGAAACGGACTGTAAAGACACGGGCTCAGGATCTAGTCCTCTAATGACGTCATCGTTCGAGTGCACCACCCAGCCAGAACTGGTGGACAAGTCGTACCGATGTAACGGAATACCAGACTGTCATGACGGAAGTGATGAAGAGAACTGTGACACATGTAGCAAGGGCACAGTACTCTGTAAAGGTGTCGGCTGTATGCCATGTGGAACCACAGTATGCTCTCCTGACCAAAAGAAAACACACGCATTAGAGAACAAAACCACTGAACAGGTGTCTTCAAAGATTAAACTTACAGATCTAGATGGATTTGGCCTTATCACACAGAAAATGACGGATTCAATAGATGCCTGTCCTGAGTCTTACTTTCTGTGTGGAAGAGCGGCCACCAAGTATTGTATTCCCACTTTCCTTGTTGGCAATGGCCAGCGTGACTGTCCTGAAGTTGTTGGATTCAATTCTTCTGATGACGAACCTCCACAACTAACCTGCCCGGGCCATTACCGCTGTTATCAGTATAACTTCTGTGTTCACCCTGGACGTGTCTGTGACGGCGTGTACCATTGCCCGCTGAAGGACGACGAGCGATACTGTGATCTCCCTTGCCCCCAGCATTGCGTGTGTGAAGGTCGAGCGTACAGTTGTACCAGAATGTTTGACCCCGCTGACCACCTGCTCGTTCGTTACTTGGACCTGAGTGGATCCTCCCAGCCTCCACTGGATAATATTCACTACATGGGCTACCTTCACTTTCTCAACGTCTCATCGTGCGGCCTGAACAGCGTCCCTCGTCAGAAGCTGGTACATCTCAAAGTGTTGGATCTGAGTTTTAACAACGTGAGCAGTCTAAATTTAGGCTGGAGAAACGTATACTTGCTCAAGGTAGAAATTCTGAGAGCAGCATCCTGCGGCCTCACTGCTATAACTCTTCAGGGCTTGAATGATCTCATTGAGTTGGATCTCAGCCAGAATGAAATTACATCCTTGCCCGTAGAACAAAGCCACGTTCCTTCACTTGAACGCTTGAACGTGTCCTCGTGCAGACTGAGTGATGTGTCACTTGTGGGTTTGGATAAGCTGAAAGTGTTGGATCTCAGTAAGAACATCCTGCAGAGTGTGACTCTAGACCAAGACAACGTGGCGTCATTGGAGTCCCTCAACTTGTCATCGTGCGGCCTGACCAGGGTTACTGTTGAGGGTCTGGTTCACCTCTGGGAGCTGGATTTGAGTAACAACCACCTGACAGCTGTAAGTGACGTGACCTTTACACGGCTACATAATGTCACACACTTGGACCTGTCAAACAACCCACTGCTGACTCACCTTGATGTGGAGTTCCAGAGTTTCCTGAAGAAGTCAGGGCTGAACAGTTTGTTGTCTCTCTTTCTCAGCAACACAGGAATCAAGGGCATAGAGGCAGATCCCTTTGCTGACATGAGAAAATACCCCCTCCCGTCTGACACACGCTTAGACATAACACGGAATGAGGTCACTGAGCTTGGCAGGAACGTGTTTGTGAACTGGACAAACATTGGCGTCTTTGAAACCAGCGATATTAATATCTGCTGCGCGTACTACAGGGGAGTCAAAGAACATGACACTGACTGCAGAACAGAGACAGAAATTGTCTTTCCCGAGCAGTGCAACACCAATGCACCAGATGCTAACCCAGAGAGCATGATTACAGACGGCCTTCCTGAACAGTCCCCAGGTTGTGGCGTAGGATGGCTGTTGTACGAGTCTTTCTGCTTCAGGTTTGTGTTTCCTATTGACAAAGTTTCAGTCATCACGGCAGGCAATGACTGTCAGAGAAAATTTGACGCTGATTTAGCAGCCTTGCCCACACAAGCCTCCAAAGAACTTGCTAAACGTTTCCTAAACCTGTCGGAACACAAACAACTCATCGTGGGTCTTGAGAAGTCCCACGTGGTCTCTGACAGTCTTCGTCATCAGTACCGGTTTCTGTGGCGGTGGAAGAAGGGAGGGACAGCGTTTGACGGACCAGAATTCACCACAAATCTGAACTGCGCAACATTTCGCCCAAGCGACTTGGACAATGGTCTGGAAATGATAGACTGTCGGGGAGAGGCAAAGTACGCGTATGTGTGTTCAAAGACAAACTCTGAACAAGTGCGTTCTGCAGGTCACATCGTCTTGACATTGCCACCGCCGTCTTCGCGGCCCAAGATGGACTTCCCGACGACGCGTTGTGCAGACGACACCTTTGTCCACATATGTCATAGCTGCCACGTCACTGGAGGCCGGGCAAGATCCACAGTGAAAAGCTCTTCGTTTCTCTTCTGTAGAAACGGACAACGTGTTCACTACACACTCACGTGTGACGGGTTTGACGACTGTGGAGACAGTAGTGACGAGGAGCAATGCCAGGCTGTGCGCTCTGAACATCTCCGGGCGTCATCGTTCCAATGTACACGTCAAACAGGACTCGTAGAGAGGTCGGACCTCTGTGACGGTGTTCCGGACTGTCGTGACGGAAGTGACGAAGAGAACTGTAACGAATGTAGTCAGGGACTGGTGTTGTGTGAAGGATCTGGCTGCCTGCCTGACCACGTCTGTAACCAGTTGTCTGGTCATGATACCCACAACAGCCGCCTGCGTCGCTCACAATCGTCTGTTTCTCGCCATGCTGAGCTGCAAAAAAAACAAACGCTACAACGGGTTGACTTTGATAGTTACGGTTATCCGAGTCTTAGCATCGTTCAGATGTGTCCAGAAACGCACTATGAATGCAAAGAAGGCTACTGCATTCCCACTTACCTGATTAACAATGGACAACCTGACTGTCGTCTTGGAATAACAGAGGATGAAACAGCTGGAGACGTTCAATGTCCCGGCCATTACCGCTGCTATAAGCATCAGATTTGTCTTCACCCACAGTATGTCTGTGACGGCGTCTATCACTGTCCCCTGAAGGATGACGAGAGATACTGCAACCTGTCTTGCCCTGTAAACTGCACTTGTGAAGGATTTGCTTACTCGTGTTCAGAGATGTTTGATCCTGCTGACCACCTTCACGTGCGGTATCTGGACCTGAGTGGATCCTTCCAGCCTCCACTGGAGACGCTGCACTACATGGGCTTCCTTCACTTCCTTAACTTGTCATCGTGCAGTCTGAGCAGCGTGTCTCTTGACAGTCTCGTTCTCCTCAGAATGTTGGATCTGAGTTTCAACAACTTCACATCTCTGATTAGTTTAGGGTTAGGTGACAAGCCTTTGCTGACACACTTGAACATCTCCAGCAATCCTCTGCTAGGACAACTCGCCAAGGAGTTTCCTGACTTTCTGATGAAATCCAAACTAACTTTCTTACAGCGCCTAGAGTTAAGCAAAACTGGGATTGAATACATTGAGGACAACGTCTTCATGAACATGTCATCCATTCTGCATTTGAACATCAGAGAGAACGAGATCCCATCAGTCAGCAGAGATATGTTTTCTGGCCTTTCGGAACTGAAAATACTGGAGACTGACGACCCAAGACTTTGCTGTCCGTACTTCTTTCTTTACGGCGACGAGACCATGGACTGCAGAACGCCGATTGACGAGCTATCCTCCTGCAATGACTTGCTGCGATCCGACTTCTTCCGAGGTTTCTTGTGGACACTGTCTGCTATGGCCATCTCTGGCAACATTGGGGTGTTGATCTACAGGGTGTTCCTGGAGACACAGGGGTCCTCTTCTGGGTTCCGTGTGCTGGTGGCCAACCTGTGTGTGGCTGACTTTCTGATGGGCGTTTATCTGGTCATCATCGGCGCGGCAGACGCTCACTACAGCGGGCAGTACATCTGGAAACGAGAGTCATGGACCCGGAGTAACTTGTGCCAGACAGCGGGCTTTCTGGCGCTGTTGTCCAGTGAACTGTCGGGTTTCGTCATCTGTCTCATCACACTGGACCGCCTCCTTGTGCTGCAGTTTCCCCTCCATCGCCATCTACACCTTTCAACACGATCCTCTACGATAATATGTGGCGCCGCCTGGTTTGTTGGTATAATCCTGGCCGCTGTTCCTCTGATGCCTGCTGAGTGGACATTTTACGGCCAGACCGGCATCTGTCTGCCACTGCCAATCACACGCAAGCCCTTTCTAGGCCAGCACTACGCGTTTGGGGTGTTCGTCATACTGAACTTCCTCCTGTTTGTGCTGATCGGCGTCGGACAGCTCTTCATCTACCACGCTGTCCGTACCACCCGGATGGCGTCTAGATCCAATCGCCGAAAACAGGACATGGCTATCGCGCGCCGTCTGTTTCTGATCGTCTTCACCGACTTTTCCTGCTGGTTTCCTATCGGCCTGATGGGGCTGCTGGCCTTTCACGATACTCCCATCCCTGGCGAGGTCAACGTGTGGGCAGCCATATTTATCCTGCCTGTCAACTCAGCCCTCAACCCATTCCTGTACACACTGAGCATGCTGGTGGAGAGGTGGTTGAAGCAGCGAGAGGAAATACGCGTGGAGAGGACGCTGGCCAGGCTTCACGCTGACATGATGACGTGGTCCGACACCAAGGTGCGGGAGCTGCTTACTCAGTGTCATCAGGCATTGAGACGACTGAGAGCCAGCGTGCGTCAGGGGAGGAACACGCCAGCAGATGTAACAAGACAAGAAGAGAGGGTTACAGCAGCTGTCGAATCTCGTCTGCAGATTGAGGACACCAGTGCCAGCCACCCTGTTCCTGACACACACGCTGCTGACAGACGTCCTGAGACGACTGGGGGAGACAAAAAGCTGACCAAGGACACGATCCTCTCATTGCTTCAAAGTAGAGTACTTGGTGCTGACAGCTTGTTGGATATCTCAAAAGACATACATGACATACTGGCCGAGACGACTAGGGGAGACAAAAAGCACGCCGAGTGAAAGGTCAGATCATTGCTTCCAAGTGGAACACCCGACGCTGAAACTGTCCTGACCATCTCAAGAGACGCCGAGTATACGATAGCTGATCCCCTCGTCCTCTTTCTGAGACAAGTGCTCCTGATACTGACAAAACCGAACAGTGGCAATTAGGATTCACTCTGTGACAAAAGGTGATATATCTGCTCGCTGCTTCTAGGTAAAACGGAGAAGACTGACCCGCTAAAGAGAAACTTTGGAGTTAGAGATGTAAACATTTCGTGTTGCTCTTTAGTTCGGAAAAGTAATTTGTGATTGATGAACAATGTACCCTCTCGACAAAATCCAGTGACATAAAGATAATGGCGGTGAAACAGAGACAAACATTTGGCATGATGTGGTTTTGCAACAGTGGACTGTAGAGATCTAGGTTACTGTGACCTGGGAACATGCTTAGTTGAAATCCCACGTGTATCCGGATGATTGTGAAATGTTGGTATCAGTACAGACAGATTCATGATAAGCATGACCCGCCATCCCAAGTAAATCATGGACCACGTGAGGTGACTCGGCAACATGTGCTAACATTAACTATCGCCACTTTGAACAGGACAAAGTCAAATATTGACACGAGCTTCTGAAAACGACAACGACCAAATTTACATGACAAAGACTGACACGAGCTTCTGAACACGACAACGACCACATTTACATGACAAAGACTGACACTTAATCTTGAAACTGGACAACTTACTGAGAGATACAGGACGTTCTGTGAGTCAAGCCCCTTATTCAATTTGTAATCAACATATTTATCTTGATATGATGTAGATACCGGCAGAAGTTGGGTTATCGTTGACATCAAAGGCAAAAACACGCTTTGTCACCATTTTTGTTTAGCTTTTGTGGATTTTAAACCACAACCTCTGCAGCGAGTAGAGCATTGATTCTGATCAACTATTTGTCAAAAGAAAACACAATGTTTTCTTTTCCTAATTACTTCATTTTCTATATAGTGTACATCCCATGGAACGACCACGATCCTGAAATGTGACGCGTGTGTTAAAGCGCCAGCTGGTGTTTGTCCCCTGTGTTTGACGCACGCTCGCAAAATTACTGTTTTAGCCTGTGTCTTTTACGGGCTGTCCAACATCCCCAACATCAACCCAAATTCGCTACCAAAATGAAGAGGAAAAACCTGTGGCTTTATTCTACATTTCATCGGGCTGCTGAGTGTCCGACACAAACTGACGGAGAAATCGGAATAGGGAAGTTTGCAGTTTGTCACAACCGTACTTGTGTGATGGGACCCTACAAAAGGGAGATAAAGCAGCCCAGCCACTTTTGAGAAAATTGAAAAAAAATACAACTGGTGGGGGTCAGATTTGGGATTTGTAGTTTGGGATTTTTTCTTTTGTTTTGTTTTGTTTGGGTCATTTCAGATTCTAATACAACTAAGAGAACTCCTGTGAAAGTTTCAAGGCTAATCGATAAACACGGCAAGCGAGCATATAAAACAACCAGCCTGTACCAGCGTGATTCCCATGCTACACTTTTCAACCCATGTTCTCGAAATGGCCACTTTTCCACAACATTTTTTTAAAACAAGGAGGAACGGCCCCGTCCTACAAAGTTGTTTCTCCAAACTTCATATTATTTTGTCTGTTTTGTTGTTATTGTTGCCGGTTCTCCCCTCTCCAAGTTCTAGATCCTCTACGACCTCGACCGGTTAGCCACGTGACTGGGGGTGGGGGAAGAAGAGGGAGAGAGAGAGAGAGAGGCAGAGATAGAGGGTGGGTGGATGGGTGTTTAGGAGTTTAACGTCCTTTTCCACCACAAAAGGGTGATATCAAGGACGGGGCAACGAGAAAAAGGCCAGCACAAATATTTGGCCCCAGCGGCCGGGATTCGAACTCTCGGCCCAAGCATTGAAAGTCCAACGCTCTACCATTCGGCCACCCTGGCTGCCCACAGAGAGAGAGAGAGAGGTCAGTTCCGTGAACTAAACATTTGCCGTCAGCCTCAGGCAGGTCGTCATACAGAGAGAGAGAGAGAGAGAGAGAGAGATGACGTCAATTCCGTGAACTAAACTTTTGACGTCAGCCTCTAGCACTGAGATCGTCTGAGGATGCTTGTTCACGTCTTGTAATTTCCCTGTTGGCTTTGTGACTTCTCCGACTGAATTATTTTTCACATGAAATCTGGAAGATCTAGAGGGTTGATGAAATGTCGGAAGCAGTGACGATACCTGCAGATTTTGTCTGTGAACCAAACATTTGACGTCAGCCTCAAGCTGCTCGTCTGTCATGTGATACTTCTTCATATCTTGTGATTTCCTTGTTGTTTCTGTGACTTCCGTGACTGAATTAATTTTGATATAAAATCTGGAAGATCTAGAGAGCTGATGAAACGTGGACTTAAGTGCCTCGGGTTGTACTTACGAAATTGCAAAATTGGAACTTTTTTGACCAGCGCTTCTCGCAGAAACGTGAAAAATATGTGTTTATCTAAAAGCTCTGTTATTCTTAATACTAAAGCTATAATAGTGCAGTAGTTCATGTCATATGTGCAGTTGGCATAAGTGACTAAAATACCGGAATGATGAATAATTTGAAAGAGTCTTTTCATAGATATTTGGCCTTATATGCAAACAACCCCTACCTCGGAAATATTTTTTTTACACAAAACCAGTCAGAGCTACAGAGCTGTAGCACGAATCAAGGCAGTGTGATTGGGTGAACTTCCAAAGTCTAAAAAATGAAGGAATTTGAACAACTTTTTCGAAAAAATTCGTAACATGACCGATTTTTTAAAATTGGCGATAACTCTTCTGAAAATGCGGCAGGCTAAAAATCGTGAAAGGTAGCTCTGGAGAAGGTGAATTCCCATTTTATCTCAAAGTAAAAAGGCCTCCAACGAGGTGGTTTAGGAGATAGTCATCATTACATCCGTCCACACACACACACACACACACACACACACACACACACACACACACACACACACACACACACGTCACTCCCGCCAAAAAGAACGCAGCAGCATAGTGTGCACGCAAGGTGTCTATGACGCAGATTTCGTTACGTCACTGTGTGCGTGAAAGTAAGTTTTGTGTGGAGAAACGTCACAGTCTTGTTTTGTATCACTGAAACTTGCTGCTGCGCGTAGCAAAATCTGCCCCGTCTCATAAAGTTGTTTCTCTATAGAGAAACAACTTAAAAAGAAGACTCTGCACTCAAGCGCTGTAAACATGAGGGTCAGCATCGACTGCGATGTCGGTTAAGCAATCATTTTAACAACAACAACAACAACACCGCAAAACAACCTTCCTAGTGAAAAAAGAAGAAATTATCCAGACAAATTGTTTGACTTCTCTGTAGTTACCAGTTAATTTCAGTTTCTTACTTATTGTCATTATTCATTTCTCTCCATTAGTTTAGTGATTAAAAGTTGTTTCCTTGTTAGCTTGAATGTTTATCAGTAGACCCACAGTGCGTTTGTGGTTGTAGTCACCGACGATTTTCTGGAATATTCTTTGGGAAATTTGTTTCTTTGCTAATATTTCCGTGAAATAAAGAAATTCCGGTAAAATCAGCTAGCCTAACTTGTATTCAGCCATTGGCATTCATATTAATTTGAAAGGTCTGATAAGCCCTAAAATGTGAGTGAAATTGCGAGCCGCAAAACAACCGAAAACATGGTATCAATGTACCTCCCCGTTAAAATGACGTCAGAATTAATCTACGCTTATTACGTAAACCTTTATGAGAAACTCAAAGGAGGAAAAAATATGAAAGATTTTCTCATTGAATGACGTCATAAAAAACCCCAACCACAGCAACTAAGAATTAGTTTCACACAAAAAAAAAAAAAAACCAATTCCTTGAATAGGTCCTGCTTCGTTTCCGAAAAGGTAGAAAATATTTTGCTTCTTTCATTTCGCCGAGCAGAAAATGAAAGACAAGGAAAGACAAAGAACACTAACTCCCGTGGACCTTAGTTCACAAGGCCGGTAACAACGTTTTCCCTTTGACAGGTGTAAGAAACTGCCTCTACAAAATGTTCTCTCCAAATATCGTTCGTGACTGCAACTCGAAACACATAGGCGGTTTGAAGGTATAAGATCCTTCTTCTCAAACCATAACGTGCTCGCCAGCAGCTTTGCTCAACTTGACCGACTGCGATACACATTTTGCCCAGTCGAACAGGATCATGTGTTTCTGGACCAGCGGATCCTAGCTCCATCTGGGGCGGTCTGTGGTCTCATGGTTAATACCTCGTCACCAATGCGAGAAGTCAGGTTCGAGTCCCACTCGGGGCAAAGAACTTTTCCTTATCGTACGTGACACCGTTCATTCGGGCCGATCGTCGGGGGTTCTCTCCGGGTACTCCGCCCCCCCCCCCCCATGTGCTTCGGAAAGTTTCAGCCCACAAAATTTGTAAATATATGCAATTCTAAAATTCCGAAACTTAAATTGCTGAGCTGACCCTTCGCACCACGTGAGTGTAATGTGTTCGTGTCCGGTGTGTGAGAGAATGCGTGTGATTCACGTGAGCGTTCGTGTTGGGTTCAGTTCGCGGCGGTTTGAGCCAGTTCAAGATACTGGGTAAAACGCCCACACAATACACAATTATTATATTATTATCTATGGACTTGGTGGTTTCTAGGTTAACACAATGCGGACTGACCGCTTTGAAATGTGCACGAAAGTCATTGCTATGGTCGTGAGTTCGACCCCAGGCTGAGGCCAACCATTTGTGCTGGCTTTTTTCTTGTTGCCGGGTCTTTGATATCACCCAAATCTGGTGAGAAAGGACGTTAAACCCTCAAACATCCACCCTCCCAGAGGCTCAAGCTTAGAGCAGCGCGGTGCAAGGGAAACAACCGATCATGCACGGAAGCCACATTGAGGATAGTGGTTGTCTCCCTCGCACCATATCGTGCTGGTATTGTGATGCAAACGAGAGAACGTGTGTCGTTTCTGTGGCACGCAGACGTAACTGGTGCGTGCGTGCGCGCGTGCGTGTGTGTGTGTGTGTGTGTGTGTGTGTGTGTGTGTGTGTGTGTGTGTGTGTGTGTGAGATAAGGCAGTGGTTGCTTGATGGTGATATTCGTGATAATCCCACAAACTGTTGGCGACTGCAACCCGTATAGTCAGTTACTTTTTTATTTGAAACAAGAAAAAAAAAAGGGGGGGGGGACCTTAATGGACTTAGTGGATTGTCTCTTCTCCCCAACCCCCCCCCCCCCCCAAAAAAAAAAAAAAAAATAATAATAATAATAAAATCTTTTAAACATTGCTCTCTCGTGCGTAGCGACATGTGACGTGAAATAAGAAAACGGGAGAGATGAGACTGGCAAAACACTTATACGACAACATTTGATTCCCGACTTGATTGTTATATAACCCTCGTGAGCGTGCCAACAGTAACAAATTCAGAGACATTGTGCAGCGACATTATGGGTTAAATTGATGTTGAAGACAACGTGGTCAAGTAATACGACTGATATTCCATACGTCGATACGAATTACTGGACGCAATTGAATTGAGAGCTGAGAGGAAAGAAAGTCATTGAACGGATATCGATGCCAAGCGTCATGAGGACATAGACATCTCTTCCGTGGTTTTGGACATAGACATCTCTTCCGCGGTTTTTGACATAGACATCTCTTCCGTGGCTTTCGACACAGACATCTCTCCCGTGGTTTTAGACATAGACATCTCTTCCGCGGTTTTTGACATAGACATCTCTTCCGTGGCTTTGGACACAGACATATCTCCCGTGGTTTTGGACATAGACATCATTCCCGTGGTTTTGGACATAGACATCATTCCCGTGGTTTTTGACATAGACATCATTCCCATGGTTTTTGACATCATTCCCGTGATTTTGGACATAGACATCTCTTCCGAGACTTTCTACATAGACATCTCTTCCAAGACTTTCTACATAGGCATCTCTTCCGTGACTGTCGACATAGACATCTGTCCTGGGGCCTTGGACATAGAGGTAGACACTTCTTCCGTGGTTGACTCCTCTGACCTTGCAACACCACATTCCGGTGTCGCTCTTTTCAAGGCCCGTTGCACGCGTTGGAACAGCTGTTCCAGATTCTCCTTGGTCCAGCCGCTGATCTCCACGTGAAGTCGTCCCAACATCTTCTGCACGCGTTTCGCTTCCCGCTTCTTCCTGTGTCTCTCCAGTAGAGTGGCCAGCGTGTAGAGGAACGGGTTGAGGGCCGAGTTGAGCGGCAGCACGAAGATAGCGGACCACACGTTGACCACGCCAGGGATGGGGGTCCCGCGGGCAGCCAGCAGCCCCATCAGGCCGATCGGGAACCAGCAGCAGAAGTCGCTGAAGATGAGAGATGAGAAAATATTAATTATTCGAATCAGCAGGGTTGGTAGGACAGCGAATGGGGGCCACACGAAGGGAATATTTCCTCAAGGCGGAATCAAGGCCAATTGGTGGATGAGACAGTTTTGTGGAAACGTGATTGAAAGACCGGAATTTTACTTCTGTCGCCTTCCTCCTGTTAACTGTGACTCGCGTTTGTTTGTCGTATGGAGCTGTGTTCTGAAACATCATAAAGAATATACAAGACAAGGCTTGTGCTATGGCAGGCCTCAAAGTAAGTAGCATATAACCGCTGCTTTGTCTCAGGGACGACGAGCGCGTGAGGAAGATGCCGTTAATATTGAAGTCTGTACTTTACCGAGGTGGAGGGAAGGGAGTGGGCGTGGGGGTGGAGGTGGGGAGAGAGTGTCGTGGGGCATTCATCAGGTCTACTGATTCTCTTGTTTCGTGTCGTGGACAGTCTGTATTCACGTTTCATCTGTGTGTCCTAAGGGTGTTGGAAATGACTTCTACTGACGAACGATGGTGCATGCCATGGACATGAAATATTGGTCCACTACCTGAAGACGATGAGGAAGAGGCGGCGGGCGATGGCCAGGTCCTGCTGTCGACGTTGTGTACTGGCAGCCACACGCCCGTTACGGATCGCACGGTAGATGAGTAGCTGGCCTGATCCGGTCAGAACGAACAGGCCCAAGTTGAGGACGATGAACACCATGAAGGCGTACTGCTGGCCGGGGAAGTCCTGCTGGGTGATTGGTAGCGGCAGACAGATTCCGGTTTGGCCGTAAAATTCCCAGTGATCTGTGAAAGGCAGCAGTGGAACCACGGCAAGAACCGCCCCCACGAGTTAAACTCCGACGCAGGCGACGATGATGTGACGGCGTGTGAGGTGAAGGTGCGGTTTGAGCGGAAACTGCAGCATTAACACGCGATCCAAGGTGATGAGGCAGACCAGTAGGGCCGACACCTCGCACGACATCAGCGCCAGGAAGCCAGCCGCTTGACACACTGCACTGTGAATCCACGCCTCGTGTTCCCAAACATACCGTCCCCTGTAAGCGACGTCCGCTGAGCCGATCATCGCGAGGTAGACGCCCATTAAGAAGTCGGACAAACACAGGTTGGCCACCAGCACGCGGAACCCTGGGGACGTACCGGCCGACTCCAGGAACAGTCTGTAGACGAACACCCCGACATTGCCAGTGAGTGCTAGAGCGGACTGCGTCCACAGGAACCCGCGGAAGAAATCTGAACGAAGCAGATCGTCACACGAGGACAGTTCATCCTGAGGCTCGTAACACGTTGTCTTGGCGTTGGGATAGTGGTGAAAAAACGAGCAGCACAGCTTCGGGTCGTCAGCGTAAAGACTTTCTAGCAACCCCAAGCCATCAAACATGCCCTTGTTCACTTGTCCGATACGGTTTCGTCTCAGGTCAAGACTGGTTAGAGTTGTCAGGCCGGTGAACGTTGCTGGGGAGATGAAAGCGACACCTGTGTTCTGAACGGTCAATGAACGTAGACGGCGTATGCGCATGTTCTGCAAGAAGCTAACGAAGCCTGCATCCAGGTGTGAAAACAGCGGGTTATGAGAGAGATTCGGGTGGGTCAGTTTGAACATCCACCGGATGTTGATGGAAGTGAGGTCGGTCAGATGGTTGAAGCTCAGGTCAAGCACCGTCACGTGGTGCATGTCATCGAGACTTGAGACGTTGTGCAGGCCACACGAGGACAGGCTGAGAAACTGAAGGTACCACACGTGTCGCAGGTCACCAAGCCAGGTCTGGGACACGACCACGCCGCTCATGTCCACGTAACGTGCCCAGTGCGGAATCTCTCCACCAAGGCCCCGACACGTTAGAGCAAGACCTTTACAAGAGCACTCCGGCGGGCAGACAAGGTCACAGTACCGCTCATCGTCCTTCAGAGGACACTGAGGAACGCCGTCACAGAGGTGGACGTTGTGGAGACAGATCTCGTGACCATAGCAACGGTAATACCCAGGACAAAACAGACTTTTTAAAAGGTCACCATCGGCGTCGTTGTCTTTAAGCGGACAGTCCGTCAGTCCGTTATTCACAAGGTAGACAGGAATACACAGACCCGGTTCACACTGGAAATACGCTTCAGGACAAGGCTGGTTGTCGGCTTGGGGTGTGAACTCTGCCATTCCGTACCCGTCCATGTCAATGCGGACACCCTGCGGTCTGGACAACAAGAAGTTCATTGGCTCGTGCTTTGGATCTGGGATGCCTTCGTTTCCGTTTTCAGCTCGCGGACATAAATTACCCAGGGTAGAGTAGTTGAGTGGTAGACAGCCTACCCAGTCACAGAGCACAGTACCCGTCTTACACTCGATGCAGCCCTCTTCGTCTGTTCCGTCGTGACAGTGAGGAATACCGTCACAAACGTCTTCTGAAGCGATGACCTCAGGCGTGCGTTGACATTTGAAAGAAGCGTCAGACAACAATGCCACGTCATCGCACTTCTCTTCGTCAGTGCCGTCTCCGCAGTCATCGTGAGCATCACACGTAAGACTGTAGTCAACCAACGCCCCGTTACGGCATTCAAATTTGGGAATATCTTTCATCGTATCGGGAATTCCCGGTTCCGACTGAGACAAACTATCAGAGGCATCAGAAACTTCTGGCATCACGACGTGTCGAGGACACGAGTGGAACACGTGCGTGTAACTGCCATCGGAGCATTGGTTTGTGGGAAACTTGTCGGGGACTTGGTTTGCCCGGCTAAGTTGTAGTCGCCTGCGCGTGGCGGGTTGCTGGTGAGTCGAGGAACACACGAACGGGGAGTGCTGTTCCTGGGAGCACGACACAGGCTGGAGGTGAAGGTGAGGCTTGGTGCGGAGAATCCCGCACTCCAACCTGAGGTCGTCTGCTCGTGGATCGGGCTGCCCGTAGATGACGAGGTGGGAGGAACCGTGTCCAGACACTCCCCACTGCCACAGGAAACGATAGAGATGCTCCGTCCCCGGGACCACGGCCTTCACCCTCGACACGTCTACAATCACCTCCTCGTGCCCGTTCAGTGACGTCACTCGCAGGACGAGCTGCATGAGTTCCGGGTCTTGTGGTGACAGGAGTTTGTAGTGGTAAGGGTGCTTACATCTGCGTCCTGCCTCTGCCGGGGAGATGGGATGGAGCGGGAATTGAAATCTGAGGCAGTTGTCATCAAAAGTCACGCTGCCCTTCTCGCAGTCTCCGTTGTAATGGCAGTGGAAGTCCTCCTCGTCTTCTCCGCCGTCACACTGTCTGACCAAGTCACAGCGCCAGGCTGACGGAATCTCATGTGGCGGAGAACAGTTGTAACGGCCGTTCGTCAACTGTGAAATATCAAAATTAGCAGCCAGGTTCATTTATAAGATAAGATAAGATAATATAAGATAAGATAAGATAAGACCATTGTACGGACAATTTTATCTGACTGTATATACTGAGTATGATGGTATTATATATATATACAGTACCATGGCATTACATCAATAAGTATGTCAGTTTGTATCATTGAACGCCCAGTGGCTGCGGGCTGTTGCCACCATCACATGTATACATGTTTGACTACTGCTGTACTTGCCCCCCCCCCCCCCCCAAAAAAAAAAAAATAAATAAATAAATAAATAAATAAAATAAATAAATAAATAAAAAAAATAAAATAATAATAATAATAAAATTTTTAAAAAAGAAGATAAGATAAGACGGTAATCCCAACGAGACGAGACGAGACGGATGAGATGAAATAAAATTAGATATTACACTTTCTTGCGTTAAGCCAATATTTTTTTTTTCTGCTATTGGTAATTCTTTATGGCCTGCCAGCTACTGTTGTTGACTGCAAACTGAATGTAGAAAAAAAAAGACGATTTGCCCGGAAAATCTTCTGCATTTTGTTTGTTCATTTTCCGGGCAAAGACATAACTAACATTTATTGACCTCAAGATTTTTCCAACCACAGACATTAATTGCAAACCGCAGGATGGACATTCATTTTTGTTTTGTTTTGCATGTATACATGACGTCCTTCTACTGCTAAGTTTTAGATTACTAACAAAACTCACTGCTAAGTTTTCGAATACTAACAAAACTCACTGCTAAGTTTTAGAATACTGAAAAAAACTCACTGCTAAGTTTTAGAATACTGACAAAACTCACCTGGGTTAGTTCCAGCCCTCCGTAATCGAAACTGGTTTCAAAGTCATCAGGAACACCTGCTTCTGAAACTGTGCTGCGATTGGCCGCTAAGTCACGTGATAAGTCTTGGTCACGTGGCAAAAGTCCATCGACAGACGTAGACGTTTGCTCATCAGGCGTCCCCGGACCCTGTCTGTCTGTAACGGACTCTGGGAACGTTTTGGCAGAGGTATCACCCACTTTTCGTTTTGCTTCGATTCCCGAAAATATGATTATCACAAAAAGAAGCTGCGCTTTTTTCTTAACCATTATTGGTTTGCGGGAGCTAGGCAACAGACAGACGTCGTGTGCTCTCCCAACAAGTCAGCGCTTGTGAAACTACAGTGATACAGAAGTTTCTCTCGGTGACAAAAGTACACTATATGCCGTGATGCCTATTGCTTCGTGCACGCTAAATACTGCAATCCCTCATCATCTACAGACTTCTAAGACCGCTCTGAGCCTAATTTCGTAACGTGACTTTTGCCGTTTGGCTTCGGTTGCATGCTGCCGCGCGGCTCTCGCACACTATTGGTTAACGCGAGTGGACATCTCGTGATATGACAAGATTGTACGAGGGAGGGCTACTCAAAAAGCACTGCCACTTGGAAAGACCGATCCAAGTGTAATTGTTTTTAAGCAGGTTCAGTGCGTGACACATCGCAAACAAACTTCAATACAAACTTGAGAACATTACAAGCTGCAACGCCGTATGTTATGCTCAATAGGGAACACACATTGGCAATGGCAGCTGGCGATAATCATTATTATGTTTAGAACTGATTGAAAAGCAGAGAGAGAGAGAGAGAGAGAGAATGGATGAATGAATGAATAATGAATGAATTCTCTTTATTTTACAACGACGAAAGTATTAAGCACATGTGCTTGTCTCACAACTTGTCCTTGCTACCAAAAAAAAATCTACTAAAATAGAAAGAAAAACACAGTTAAACAAAAGACCAAAAGACACACAATGCAAAAGCTATAACAACACCAGAATAGCTAACATACCTTACATAGACAGGTAACTAACACGGAACACAGACATTATGGGATAATGCATAGCATAGAAACATACTAAAAGCAAAAGAGATAATATGGCAGAGAGAGAGAGAGAGAGAGAAAATACGAACACGAATGGTTTATCGTTAGACCACATAGGTCCTTAATAATTGATGGTGGTGAGAGGGGGGGGAGGGGTGTTCAATCGTCAAGTCAGTCAACCGAGATATCCGTATACTGAAATTCAGTGATGCATGAAACACGGCAACACATGTTTGGAAGTGTCAAACTGAATTCAGTATGAACGAGAGAGTCAAGTGGCAGTTCGAGTCAGGAGGATCTGTCAGTTTCTGAACCACGGAACACACGAATCCATCAGCAAACTTCAGCCCAACAGATAAATGATCATAGACTTAATGGAGTGCAGTCGCTGCAGAGCTCGAGCGCGTTTGTCTCCGAATTTCTCACGGTTGGCTGGTGCCCCTTGCGATATGCTGTCCAGGATAGTGACGTCACGTGGTGGCAAACGTTTTGCTCCTTGTATCACAACCAGTAAGCGTTGTCTGATACACAACTGTAGACAAGAACAATGTCATCAGACTCACACATCAAGCGCTCACACTGCTGCCCGTCATCAACAACAACTTTACGGAATGCGTCATTTCTCCGTCCATCTTTCAAACGGTGCTGCAGCGCCTTGCCAGTCATTTCCTCCACATACTGCAACACTTCGTCACTTCTTCTTTTTTTTCTTCTTTTTTTTAAAAACAATTTTGATGGGGGAGGAAAGCCGGATAACCCGTAGAGAAATCCCCGATGAGCAGCCCGGTAGCCAGGAAAAACCGGTACCACATATCACAAGCTCGACCTGGGCTCGAACCCACGCTTCATCGCCATGACATTGGTGACGGCCGTTCAGTAGCGCAGCGGCTAAATCCGACACGCTGCCTATTAGACCACCGCTCACCCCCGGGGTAGTTTTGTAGCAGGGTAGTTTCTGGGCGTATAATTATCTAATTAAGACTGACAGTTGCTTCGTTCTGGTGTCATTTGTGTCCTCAACTGAGCCGGCGGAGCCAAATATTTTTTGCTGGCCTTTTTTGTCGTCGCCGTCTTTGATATCACCATACGTGGTGGAAAAGGACGTTATACTCCCAAACACCCACCCCACCCACCCTGAACTAATCTGCAAGACTTTTGCAAGGTACCTCGCGTCAACTGAGAAACGAGAGTGCAACAGAACCATACCAACTACCATGACGCACGAGTGACCGATAGTTTGTGTAGAGACGTGGGGGAATCCATTATTGATAATACATGTACCACCAAGTCTCGTTAGTTTTCAAATGGTCGTAGCAAACCATTGGCGAGATAATATGGGGGTATGCATTATTGATTATACTGTACCATCAAGTGACAGTAGTTTCCAAATCAGTGGCCCTAGCCAATCATTAGCGAGACTGGGAGGTGACGTCACTCTGCTTTGGGTGTCAGCACGTGTGTTTGCCGTGTTAAAGATACACGAGTTAGAAATAGTCTCCAGGCTTCACCACACTGAAGCCTCAATACACTTGGTAGTTGGTACACAACAACGTTGTGGAAACATTTCGTCGAATGCGATTAACCCGTGCTTAGAAAACAGTCACTTGTATCAAAATGTAGCAGGGCAGACCACCTGAACCATCGCGTCGCCGGTAATGTTGAAGCGGAGACGCTGGCTGAGCTGGTCTATTTATAGAAACATTCACGGCCATAATCACCGATACAAAAGAAACACCGTGCATCCAAAGAAAATGCTCTCTAAAAATAGACGACTCCAGTCGGCATCACTGAGTGGGGCGAGGCCTAAACCCCGCCCCTTCACTGTACCGTGTATTGGTAAACACAGTACGTGCATGACGTCATTGTATGGGAAAAGGGGTGATTTCAAGATGAAAGAGACTGACGTAATGGTCTTTTTGCTTCAAATGACAATGGACTTACCGCTTTTTTTCCGTGCTTCAGTCAAATCAAACTTCCTACACGTGCTTCCCTCGCTGTAGAGTCTGGCAAAAGGTTTGCCTGACCATGCCATATGTTGTGCTTATTATACCGCGGGACGCGACTGGCTGAATTCTGGGGGCTCGGCCCTTTTGATTGACAAGAGTGGCGCCGTCAATTGTTAGAATCAGCCAACTTAACAAGCCGATCTTCAAGTGGAGAATCGCCTCTTTCGACAAACAACCTTAAAGCTTCGGCGTAAGCGGCAATAAGCGTATGGTATTTTTAAAGATTCATGGGTAAGACATAGTTGCCGCGGAGTTCACAGACTGACTAGCGCACATTACTATGACACGAAGCACCAGCACCATCAATTATGAAAACTGCTGACAAGAGCAAAATCATGCATCAGTTATCTCGCCGCTCCGTGAGCCTGGACAGAAATGTGCTACGATGCCCTGCCCTTCGCAAAGCGGTCAGACTGTACCACACACACACACACACACACACACACACACACACACACATACACCCCTTGCACACATACTGATACACACACACACACACCTTGCACACACACACACACACACACACACACACACACACACACACACACACACACACATCTTGAACACACACACACACACACACACACCTTGCACACACAGACACACACACACCTTGCACACACACACACACACACATGACACTGTCACACACACACAGACACACACACACACACATCTTGCACACACACACACACACACACACACACACACATGACACTGTCACACATACACACACACACACACACATCACACTGTCACACACACACACACACATGACACTGTCACACACACACACACACACATGACACTGTTACACACACACACACACATGACACTGTCACACACATACACACACACACATGACACTGTCACACACACACACACACACATGACACTGTCACACACACACACACACACACACACACACACACACACACACACATGACACTGTCACACACACACACCTTACACACACACCTTGCACACACACATACACACACACCTTGCACACACACACACACATGACACTGTCACACACACACACACACACACACACACACACATGACACTGTCACACACACACACACACCTTACACACACACCTTGCACACACACATACACACACACCTTGCACACACACACACACACATGACACTGTCACACACACACACACACCTTACACACACATACACACACACCTTGCACACACACACACACACACACCTTACACACACACACATACACACACACACACACACACACACATGACACTGTCACACACACACACACACACACACACCTTACACAAACACCTTACACACACTCCTTGCACACACACACACACACATGACACTGTCACACACACACACACACACACACACCTTGCACACACACCTTGCACACACACACACACACACACCTTGCACACACACACACACATGACACTGTCACACACACACACACACACACACACCTTGCACACACACACCTTGCACACACACACCTTGCACACACACATACACACACATACACACACACCTTGCACACATACACACACCTTACACACACACCTTGCACACACACATACACACATACCTTGCACACACACACACACACATGACACTGTCACACACACACACACACACCTTACACACACACCTTGCACACACACACACACACACACACATAACACTGTCACACACACACACACAACACTGTCACACACACACACACACACACACACACACACACACACCTTGCACACACACATACACACACACCTTGCACACACACACACACACACACACACACCTTACACACACACCTTGCACACACACATGACACTGTCACACACACACACACACACATGACACTGTCACACACACCTTACACACACACACACACACACACACACACACACACACACCTTACACACACACCTTGCACACACACACACACACACACACACACACACACATGACACTGTCACACACACACACACACACACCTTGCACACACACACCTTGCACACACACGTACACACACACCTTGCACACACACACACTCACACACACACACACACACCTTACACACACACCTTGCACACACACACACACACACACACACACGACACTGTCACACACACACACACACATGACACTGTCACACACACACACACCTTACACACACACCTTGCACACACACACACACATGACACTGTCACACACACACACACACACACCTTACACACACACCTTGCGCACACACACACACACACACACACATGACACTGTCATACACACACACACACACACACACACACACACACACACACACACACACATATTTTCCCTGCCCGTCAGTTAGTTTTCCTCGTTCAGTCCGCCAGTGACCCATTAAAACACCAGCAGTCCCGGCAACCTCCTCACTTCTCTAGCGGCGAAAGAATGTCAGTTGCACAACATTTGTCATTCAGCGTATTCAAATCTCCCCACATGCGACTTGCTGGGCCATGAAAAACTGGGCTGCCTGTACGACAACAAACGACGCGTCGCGGCGTTCAGCGTGCAGCACACACAGTCGCAATTCAAGCCAGCTGGAATTAGAAGGATATTATGTCTAGCACAGCTGCTTTGTGCAGAAACTTTTACGGCCGGGTCGCAGGGGGGGGGGGGGGCTGTTGGAGAAGTTTTGACAACGCATTTCTAGACGACTGATAACACTGAGCTGCACTGAGAATACAACAATAATAATAATAATAATAATAATAGTACTTATAACCTATTGGTTGATAACAGTTCTAGCGCTAAACGGGGACAGAAAAAAACTGTAGACAAAACTAGGGGGAAAATTGCAATGCTATAAGGTCAGGGCGCAACGACATACGCACGCACGCACGCACGCACACACACACACACGATGCAAACCAGAACAGTCAACTGTACGAGGCGGCCTTCTGTCGTTCTCCTTCGTTATCAGTTTGCGGCATGATAACAAAAACAAAACAAAACCCAGCTCTGTTTTTTGTATTCCGTTTAGATAGGTGTGGCCAGCAAAAATGTTCAGAAACCAGTCTCTTGGAAGCACGAATGTCACCGGTACTTTTAGAATGTTATATAAAAATAAATTACTTTCTATTTTTTTTCACCAGATCGTCACTGTGCCAATGTTACTGACCTGATCGTCACTGTTATCTGCCAGTGTTGCTAGAGCGTCACTGTGACTTTGCCATTGGTACACACGCGTTATTAGAGTGTCATGAGAGTGTTACTAGACCGCTGTGTCACTGTGCCAGCGTTACTAATGCGTCACTGTGCCAGCGTTACCAGTTCGTCACTGTGCTAGTGTTACTAGTTCGTCACTGTGCCAGTGTTACTAGCTCGCCACTGTGCCAGCGTCACTAGTTCGTCACTGACTGTGCCAGTGTTACTAGCTCGCCACTGTGCCAGCGTCACTAGTTCGTCACTGTGCCGGTGTTACTAGTTCGTCACTGTGCCAGCGTTACTAGTTCGTCACACACACACACACACACACACACACACACACACACACACACACACTGACGCCACCGCTGATCTCATATTTTCCCTGCACGCACGTTACTAGTTCGTCACTGTGCCGGTGTCACTAGTTCGTCACTGTGCCAGTGTCACTAGTTCGTCACTGTGCCAGTGTTACTAGTACGTCACTGTGCCGGTTTTACTAGCTCGCCACTGTGCCGGTGCTACTAGTTCGTCACTGTGCCGGTGTTACTAGTTCGTTACTGTGCCAGTGTTACTAGCTCGCCACTGTGCCAGTGCCACTAGTTCGTCACTGTGCCAGTGTTACTAGTTCGTCACTGTGCCGGTGCTACTAGTTCGTCACTGTGCCGGTGTTACTAGTTCGTCACTGTGCCAGTGTTACTAGTTCGTCACTGTGCCGGTGTTACTAGTTCGTCACTGTGCCAGTGTTACTAGTTCGTCACTGTGCCGGTGTTACTAGTTCGTTACTGTGCCGGTGTTACTAGTTCGTCACTGTGCCGGTGTTACTAGTTCGTTACTGTGCCGGTGTTACTAGTTCGTCACTGTGCCGGTGTTACTAGTTCGTTACTGTGCCGGTGTTACTAGTTCGTCACTGTGCCAGTGTTACTAGGGTGGGTGGGTGGGTGTTTGGGAGTTTAACGTCCTTTTCCACCACATAAGGGTGATATCAAAGACGGGGCAACGAGAAAAAAGGCCAGCACAAATATTTGGCCCCAGCCGGCGGGATTCGAACCCACGACCCGAGCATTGAGAGTCCAACGCTCTACCATTCGGCCACCCCGGCTCCCCGCCAGTGTTACTAGTTCGTTACTGTGCCGGTGTTACTAGTTCGTCACTGTGCCAGTGTTACTAGTTCGTTACTGTGCCGGTGTTACTAGTTCGTCACTGTGCCAGTGTTACTAGTTCGTTACTGTGCCGGTGTTACTAGTTCGTCACTGTGCCGGTGTTACTAGTTCGTCACTGTGCCGGTGTTACTAGTTCGTCACTGTGCCGGTGTTACTAGTTCGTTACTGTGCCGGTGTTACTAGTTCGTTACTGTGCCGGTGTTACTAGTTCGTTACTGTGCCGGTGTTACTAGTTCGTCACTGTGCCGGTGTTACTAGTTCGTTACTGTGCCGGTGTTACTAGTTCGTCACTGTGCCGGTGTTACTAGTTCGTCACTGTGCCAGTGTTACTAGTTCGTCACTGTGCCGGTGTTACTAGTTCGTTACTGTGCCGGTGTTACTAGTTCGTCACTGTGTCAGTGTTACTAGTTCGTCACTGTGCCGGTGTTACTAGTTCGTCACTGTGCCGGTGTTACTAGTTCGTCACTGTGCCAGTGTTACTAGTTCGTCACTGTGCCAGTGTTACTAGTTCGTCACTGTGCCGGTGTTACTAGTTCGTCACTGTGCCAGTGTTACTAGCTCGCCACTGTGCCGGTGTCACTAGTTCGTCACTGTGCCAGCGTTACTAGTTCGTCACTGTGCCAGTGTTACTAGTTCGTCACTGTGCCGGTGTTACCTAGCTCGCCACTGTGCCGGTGTCACTAGTTCGTCACTGTGCCAGCGTTACTAGTTCGTCACTGTGCCGGTGTTACTAGTTCGTCACTGTGCCGGTGTTACTAGTTCGTCACTGTGCCGGTGTTACTAGTACGTCACTGTGCCGGTGTTACTATTTCGTCACTGTGCCGGTGTTACTAGTTCGTCACTGTGCCAGCGTTACTAGTTCGTCAATATGCCAGTGTTACTGGATCTTCATTTATCACCCCCCTCCCCTCCCCAAACAAAATAAGAAAACAACAACATCAAATCCCCAAATAAAACAAAACAAAAGCAACACCCAAACCAAACCAAACCAACCAACCAAACAACAACAACAACAAAATCGCCACCACTGACTGTCTCAGTTTCTGTCACATCACATTAGAAGCGTTTTGCTTGAGCAGTTCAGTTTCCCGGCTTCCAGTCTAACAAACGCAAGACGAAAGAACTTGAGAACGTTTAGAACACCCCTCGCGGGCTGAGTTTATTTTTATCAGATTATACAGATCGGGCATTTCTATGCTGCGCTGTTTACAATGCGGCAACTGGGCGATCGGGCTTGTTCAGTCATGCTGCGCCAGTTTAAAGGAAGTAAAATTCGTCTGCACTGTCAGTTTGTAAACGCCCTCTCAGTTTCCAGCACGGAGCATCTTCAAGTTGGGATTCCCTAAGACAGGTTTGTACACATGTTCTTTGTTCGGACTGTATAGTATATTTAATGGGGATATTCGTAAGTATTACACGCTGTCGTTTCAGATTCTGTTCAGTTTTCTGCCTAGTGTATGCTGAAAGAGCTGTAATATTGATTAGTCAGTCGGACAGGAGTGTTCACTCGCTGATCGTGCGTAAGGGCCCTCGCTAGGGACAAGGAAAAACGAACTGGTTTGAAGCTTGTGTTTGGAAAATACGGAATCCCTCGCCAAGCCTACAGCTGGGCGGGGCTGGGAAAGCCTCACTTGCCAGTTCAGTCAGTGCTAGGCTGTTAATGTTGGGGATGTGTGTTCGAGTCGCGGACGGTCGTTGAGGGCCCCGGCAACATATTTCGTGCTGGGTGCCGTCTGTTTTCATTCAGTTCCTGGTTTGGGTGGTGTCTTTGATGTCAGCCGTACGTGTTGAAAAACTAGAGATAAACTGAACCGCGATCAATCAGTCAACCAGGCAATTTCTCACAGCGGCTCTAGACTGACGGGCAACAGGCACCATTCCGCCAGCCGTTCACCACTGAGGGATCGTATATATAGTAATACAGTAAGACTCCTGTTTCCAAAGCCTTTGCTTGAGAGAGAGAGAGAGAGAGAATGTAGACTCTATGGCCGGTGAACACGCGGGATAGACCGCTCAGTGCCCGGCTCGTTTGACTCCCACCGGGCACTTTTAGCCGCAAGCTGCTTAGACCCGGGGCATTTCTAGCCTCAGACTATATTGCCCCGGGGCACTTTCAGCCTCAAGCTGCTTAGACCCGGGGCACTTCACGCTGGGAATACATCACCCACGTGCTACACTACCCAGACCGCGGGCAACACTGTTCCACTCAAGGTCGACTGTTGCTGTTCTGTTTGTCGAAGCTTGTGTTGCAGACTGTTTACCCCGGCCGTTTTTGTCACACACTGACACACACACACACACACACACACACACACACACACACACACACACACACACAGAGACTGAGTCACATACGTAATAAGATCCTCTCACTCGGAGACGACGCAATGTGGATAGAAATGTACACTATTCAGTGCATGTGTGTGAAATCTGATAATACACACACTGACACTGACGCGATACTCCCCGCTTTTGCCACCGGCGATCGGTTAGACTGACGACACATGTTGTGTATACATGTAGACCATGCTGTAGAGCAACCCACTTTTCTGTATCTAGCAGCTGTCACCTCAACTTCTTTGGATTCCCGGCAGTTTGTACTGTTTGATGCAGCTGTAACGTTCACTGGGTTCCCGGACTTATTCAGTTGCACTGTTAGTTGATGTAGTTCAGTGTAACGTTATTTGAATTTCCGGCTTTGTACTATTTGACGCAGCTGTAAAATTCTCATTGGGTTCCCGGATTTGCACTGTTCGATGCAGCTGTAACGTTGTTTGGATTCCGGCCGACTTTCAGTGTACTCTTTGATGCAGCTATGCGTAAGTAACTTGAATAAACCGCCTCAATCTGACACGGACACGTAAATAGTACATACGGGTATCAGTTTCAGTGGCTTCAGTCAGTGATTATGTGCACTGAAGAAACAGCCCCTTACTTGAAAACAACAACAACAAGAACTTGAGCTTCTCAACATCCCCTCTCTCCAACGGGCCAACGACCGGGCTCCCCCTTTACACCCCTCCCCTCTCCCCGGGCTTCCCTTTTCAACCCGGCGCCCACATCCGTTCAGTGGAGAAAGATTGAAAGGAAGAATGTAGAAAAAGGTTCGGTGTGTGACGTCATGCATGCGCCGTGTGTGTAGATTCACGAGTCAAAGGTTGTATTTCCGTTTGCCTTCAGATGGGACACGGAATAACAAAATAAACAAGTAAACCTACAAATAGTTAAAAAAAAACAAAACAAAAAAAAACACCCCCCAAAACAACAACAACAACACCGGCCCCTGCCAGTGTGACCCCAGCGACCGCAAAGAAGAAGAAGAAGAACAACAACAACAACAAAACAAACACCCCAAAACCCAAAAAACAAATAATGTAGGCAAGGAGAGTTCGAGAATGTAAGGAAATCGTCAGCACATTGAGGGCAATTTCTAGTTTGTTATTAATTTTGGTTACAAGGAAGAAAGCAAATAGTTGCCGTATGAGGTGAATGTAGTTGTCAGTATGACGTGTGTGTGTGAGATGTGTCACAGTGTAGTTGTTTGTGGTGTGTATAGTTGTGTGAGGTGTTTGTAGTTACTTGAGGTGTGTGTGTGTGTGTGTGTGTGTGTGTGTGTGTGTGTGTGTGTGTGTACTGATGAGGTGTGTGTAGTTATCTGAGCTGTGTATGTGGTTACATGAGGGATGATGTGTAGTTGTGTGAGATGTGTGTAGTTGTATGAGATGTGTATAGTTGTATGTGATGTGTGTAGTTGTATGAGATATGTGTAGTTGTACGATGAAGTGTGTAGTTAAACGATGAAGTGTGTAGTTGTACAATGAAGTGTGTAGTTGTACGATGAAGTGTGTAGTTCATGAGGTGTGTGTACGTTTACTCAATCGTGATGTGTGTAGTCGCACAGTTCATTATGATGATGTACCGAGCTTTACCGGCGTGATGTCTGTGTGTGTAGGGTACGCGTCAGTGTGCGTGTAGGGTACGCGTCAGTGTGCCCGGTCAGTAGTTGTGTCGTGAGATGTGTGTAGTTGTGACAGATGTGTATAGTCAGTTGTAGGAGGTGTGTGTATTTCGCCTCACGACTGTTCAGTGCATGTAGTGACTCTGAATGAGTCATGGATGAGATGCGGGAAATGTAACAACTGAATAGGGCGGAAAGGGAAGCTGGCTCACTCATTCTGTTCGGCAAATCAGACTAACAAGCTCCAACTGAACAAGGGGATGCTTAGACAGAGCACAAATAATCACATCGAGTTCAGCATCATTTTGTGCACTTGAAGCCACTTGTGATACATTAACAACTTGAACTGATCGGGTAGGATGGAACCACTTGCTGTGTCCTTATGTTTGCCGGATGTGTGTGTGTGTGTGTGTGTGTGTGTGTGTGTGTGTGTGTGTGGTGTTTCTCTCAGTGTGTGTGTCGGTGTCAGTGTGTGTGTCGGTGTGTCGGTGTCAGTGTGTGTGTGTGTGTGTGTGTGTGTGTGTGTGTGTGTGTGTGTGTGTGTGTGGTGTTTCTCTCAGTGTGTGTGTGTGTGTGTGTGTGTGTGTGTGTGTGTGTGTGTGTGTGTGGTGTTTCTCTCAGTGTGTGTGTGTGTGTGTGTGTGTGTGTGTGTGTGTGTCGGTGTCAGTGTGTGTGTCGGTGTCAGTGTGTGTGTGTGTGTGTGTCGGTGTCGGTGTCAGTGTGTGTGTCGGTGTCAGTGTGTGTGTCGGTGTGTCGGTGTCAGTGTGTGTGTGTGTGTGTGTGTGTGTGTGTGTGTGTGTGTGTGTGTGTGACGACGGTGCAGGACTGTTTGTTCACGATACTTAGTACTTCCTTATTTGCGGCGACTCAGTGAATGTCTGTCTCACTACTGAGTTATAACCCATTCCACTCCGTTCACCATGTCCCATTCAGTTCTCGAAATCTGTTCTGTAACTCAGGTCCAGCTAGACCGAGATGACACCGAGATAGTGAGCCTACTCAGTCACGTGACCAGCATGGCTACAGCGTTCCCGCCGCCAGTGGAGCAGACGTCATCAAGCGGAGGTGTGCTGGGGGGACACCACGCCACACCTGGCGCTGCTGGTGCCACCGGGGATCCACTGGAAAGCGTGCTCAGCAACGAAGACTTTCCTCTTGACATCCGCCACAGACTGGCCGCCGTGTACAACACGTGGCAAGCAGTGAGGGGTCGTCTAGACCAAGGTCAAGGACAAGACCAAGGTCAAGGTCAGGTGGATGCTGAAGGTCCCGATGACCTGGAGTTGACTGCGATGTTCTGTCTGTGCCGGGACGAGCTGAGCAAGTGTGTGACCGACATCCTGGCTCACCTTGATGGTTGCCATGGTGACAGTAACAGCCAGCCGCGTGGGTGACTCTCCTGCCCTTTGCCGGCCACGCTACAGACGGCTCCAGTTGCTAGTTTCTAGCGACTCACGTGCAGAGCAAGGTCTTTGTTCTTGATTTCAGTAGGGGGCCGGACTTGTAATGCAAACACGATGATGACATTTACAATCCCATTGCCGGCTGGGTCAAGTGTTGGTGTCGATGATTTACTGATCCGTTGACTGAGGTTTGACTCGTGACACCAGTCGGAGGTGCCAGAGCTGTGGTGCGCAGTTCGGCTCCAGGCTGTTACTAGTTGCCCTCCTTGGATTTCGGTCGTGGGCTACAAAAGCACTTCACCAAAATGGGAGAAATCGGCTCAACATTAACCCTTTGGGAATTCAAGGGAACTAACAATGTAAACGCTCGGATTTTTAGGGTTTACATTTCTTGTCGTTCCTGTTTCTCCAAAATGATACTAAGAAAATGACATGTTACGTCATTTTTTGTGGGTTCTGTTCTTGTATCCCCTCCCCCCCCCCCCAGCCCCCCGCCCGAAAAAAATAAATAAATAAATGCCTCCTCGGTCCCTTGATTTTTTTCATTCAACACTAAATCACTCAGTCTACAGTTGCTCTAATTAACATGCTCTAATTACGGAAATGGAAACACGCGGTGCTACTGTCTGAAAACACTCTTATCATAGCGGAGCTATACATTTCAAGCGGAGTAGCACCGGAAACACTGACGCCCATATTGCTTGCACCCCGTGTGAATGAGATCCGGATCAGTGGGCCTGTGATTACAGGGTTTTGATTATCGTCTCTGTATCACCCAGCGCCTGGCAGCTTGCCCACCCACAGAGTCACTCAGTGAGTAGCACTTGAGAAACACATTCCTCTGGATTGCCAGCCCCTGCTGCACGTGCACTAGCCTGGGTTACATGCACTGTTTAAGTTGTAGAGTTCCACTGGTGGCATGTTGCACATTAATGTCAGGAAAGGTAATGTAAATTAAAGTCTGGTTTGTGCTGAACCCTTGGAAATCGTGGGTTTTTTTTTTTTTTTTCTTGAAAAAAAATCCTGTTTGAAGTTCTGGCTAAAATGCACGAAATTCAGTTTCAGACTCTGTCTGTCTGTTTCTGTCAGGCTCTGTCTCTTTCTCTCCGGTTCTGCTTTGTGCTTTCATATAATACCATTATGTTATATGTACCTCGTAGTTTAGTGTTCAACGGCAAGATTGAAAAATGGTTATTGCGGCAACCAACATCTTTTACCGTTGTTACATAAAGCATCAAAGTTAAAGTGAAAGTCAAAGACTCTCTGCCCTTCAATAGTGCTCTCTCTCAAAACTTCCACCCCGATTTCACTGTTATGACATTGTAATTTCAATTCTCTCTCTCTCTCTCTCCCCTACTCATACGCACGCACACACACACGCACGCATACACGCACGCACGCTAGCGCACACACGGCACACTCACAGACACACACACGCACACAGATGTACTGATTAACCTTTGATTGCCCGGCCGAAGTCGGCGTTGTGTTTTACCAGAGAAAATCGTCGAAATGGTGAAATAACACATCGCCAAACTAGGCCAGGACTAAAAAGGACGTTAAACTCCCAAACACCCACCCACCCACTCGCCTCCCGGACTAAAAATCTCTACTCCAACCATCATACAGTGCAAGGGAAGTAATACTTGCAAAACTTGAAAATTACACAGACCATCTTGACGCAGTTGCTGTCCCTAGTCTGCTGACGGAAAACTACCAACGCGTTAGACTGTGAGCAATGCGGTGGTTTGTATAGACCTGCTTAATGGCTCGTGCATCTTATTTCAGTGGAAACAAGTCTACAGAGTCTGTTGTGCCACTATCTGGAAACAGGTACTACCTAAAATACCCCTAGGGCTGTACGAGTGCTGCTGGCGCGCACCCCCTCACCCGGCCCATGACTCTTGTTGGTGGACGCCATTACCTGCTGCTGTTGTGTGTATTGAACACGATGATCCTGACACGCTCCATCCCTACTGACGTTGTGTGTGTGTGTGTGTGTGTGTGAGCGCGTGCGTGCGTACGTGTGTGTGTGTGTGTGTGTGTGCGTGCGTGTGTGTGTGAGCGCGTGCGTGCGTACGTGTGTGTGTGTGTGCGCGCCCGTGTGTGTGTGTGTGTGTGTGTGTGTAATATTCTTTATTTACTCATTGGAAGAGAGGGAAACAGGAAAGCCTGTTTCCTGTCCAACACACACACACACGTACGCACGCACGCGCGCGCGCACACACACACACACACACACACACACACACACGAAAAATAATGAACACAATTTCAAATCGACATTACACTGAGTCACTTTTATTTTCAGTACCAGGAAACGAGCGACACTGACGCACTTTGTCGGTGTTGTGGATCAGTTGGGGGACACAAATGTTTTGTGGCAGTGGGGATACAACTGTACTTCGGAAGTGAAGATGCAACACTTTGGCTTTCACGTGTTGACTGGGATGCCCGCTACTTTTTCCGCTCTTGCTCCAAACATTCGTATATGAAATCTGAAACAGAACAACAAATGGAACCGGTATGTATCAGGACGGGTGGTGACACACATACACTGTGTGAAGCGTTCCATTTCTAAGCATTTCTAGGTGGCTTTGTGAGAGTCGAGGTTCCGACAGCGGTCACGGTGCATAATTATATCGTCACCCTTGGCAGTACACCTAACAACCGGCAGTACACCTAACAACCGGCAGTACACCTAACAACCGGCAGTGCACCTAACAACCGGCAGTACACCTAACAACCGGCAGTACATCTCACAACCGGCAGTACACCTAACAACCGGCAGTACACCTAACAACCGGCAGTACACCTAACAACCGGCAGTACATCTAACCAATATGAAATGGTTCCTCACCTATCGTCTTCTCAAACACGTCTAGCTCTTCACCCATCAGTACACCATCACCATCTGCCACAAGACATTATACATTAGTATGCAATTTGTTAAATATAATATAATATAATTTAATAATATAATATAATTTTTATTTTTCTTATGTTTTGTCATTCTTATTGTTTAAATGTTTTCTTTGTAAATTGTGTGTTCTTGTACGAGCCTCTCTCTGCACTGGCAGTTTCAAACCGTTGACGGTTGGACAATGTTTTCAATAGACAGCTAGGTAACTACAATACTCTATGCTAACCACTACCTAGTTTGCACTTGCGTGATCGCTTGTCGCTGTATGTGTGTATGTGTGTGTGTGTGCGTGCGTGCGTGCGTGCGTGTGTGCGTGTGTGTGTGTGTGTGTGTGTGTGTGTGTGTGTGTGTGTGTGAACCAAAGACAGAATTTTAAAAATGTTTTTCAGTACAGTTAATTTGTTACCTGATTACAAGCACTGCCTAGAATTCTTGTTTTATCTAATTCTTAAAACTAACATTGAGACTACCAATGCCGCAGAAAGAGAGAGAGAGAGAGAGAGTACCGAAGTCGCAATCTTTAACCGCCTCTGTAACGACTTCTTTGCTGAGACCGGAAAGGGAGTTTACTCCCAACTTCCGACAAACTGCTGGTAGTGCAGCATTGTCGCTTAATCCAATCGGGTCATTGTCGCGTTGTCCAAGAGGGTTATTGTCACGTGGTTTCAGCAGGTCATTGTCGAGTCGTCCAAGTGGGTCATTGCCCCGTCGTCTGAGAAGGTCATTGTTGAGTCGACTCAGGCGGTCAGCCTCGCGCTTGGTTCTCGGCCTGGTGTTCCTGATGAAGTCGACCACATCTTTCACAACCTGACCAACACACAAAACCCATCACAACTCCGTCCCGTTGTTTTTCACGAATTATACGCATCTAATTGTGTGTAGCAGTTGGAACTCTAGCATGGGACACGGAAGAAAAACTTTAGCCGCGTAAACCATCCCCCCAAAAAAACAAACAAACAACAACAACAACAACAACAGCAATAACTACAGCGGCAGCAAACACACACACACACACACACACACACACACACACACACACACACACACACACACACTCCCCGAAACGATACAAGAAACAGAATACCAAACCAGGCGACAAACAACAACAAAACCAAAAACAACAAACCCACAAAACAACAACAAACAAACACAAAAACAAACACAAAAGAAAACTGATAACACTGATTATGTACAATGATAATGACAGTGACAATGGCAGTGACGTGACAGTGACAGTAATAATGACTGTGACAGTGACGGTGGCAATGACAGTGGCAATAACAGTGACAATGACTGACAGTGACAATGACGGCAACAGCGACAGTGACCGTTACACTTACAGCGACAGTGACAATGATAATGATAATGGCAGTGACAATGACAGTGACACTAACACTGACAATGGCAATGACAATGAAAGTGTCAATGATAATGACAATAACAGTTTCGACCGGAAACTGCCCATCGTGACACAATTTGAAATCCCGATGGTGTAATTCGTAAAATGGATGGACACAAATCTAATTTGCAACACCGTCTGCCTTGTTTGTGTGACGTTTAGTAGTTTCGTCTGACCTTGACAACTTTCTTGACCGTGTTCACGGCCTTCCGCCACCAGCCTTTAGCGTCCGTCTCACCGACAAGGACAGCCGACAGCACCAGCACCAGCAGGATAGACGCACGCATCTACACACACACACACACACACACACACACACACACACACACACACACACACACACACACACAGAGTGAGCAATCTGCCAACCAATCAACGAACTAGCCAACACACAAAGCAATAAGCTCCAACAGAAACTAGAGCAAAACAAAAAAAAAAAAAAAGGGAGAAAGAAAAAAGAAAGAAACAAAGGCCCCAGTCAAACAGCCAGCATTCAGAGCACTAATCATCAAAAGAAAATAAAAGAATAAACAAGGCAAGAGAGAAACAAATAAAGAAACATACAGACGACCCAAAAACAAAACAAAAACAAAAACAAACCAACAAACAACTTCAGCAACAACAACCAACCCGCCAACCAACCAACAAAGAACTAACCACTGACAGAAAAAAAACAAGCAACCCCCCCCCCCCCAACCCCCCCCCCCCCCAAAAAAAAAAAAAAAAAACTAAAAAAAAACAAACCCAACAAACAAAGGAAAACACCCCCAAAACAACAACAACAACAAACAAAACAAACAACAACAACAACAACAAAAAACACACACACACAAACGACAAAACAACCAATAAACAATAACAGAAAAGAAAAGTACAAGCCCCACGAAATCCAACTAACCAGTCAGTCAGCTAGTCAACAACAACAACAACAACAAAGAGAATTGTAGTGAAAAAGCAAAATGACGTAACAAACCTTTACCGCTGAAGCGTGGACGCGTATCTGTTTAAGACAGTGTACCGATCTGATAGCGTCACGATTCTCACGCTTCTTTATATAACACCGTCCCTGGTCGGAATCTGTGTCCAGGACATTTGTATGGAGCGTTCCCATTGGCTGCCTTCTTTAAGACAAAAGGTCATTGGACGAGCCGTCAGAACAAACCGGATGCTTTAAGAAAGCCACTTATCAATTCGTTAACGGCCGTAAAGAACTGATAACGTTGCGATAATTGCCTCCCCCCACCCATTCCTAAACCACCAACCGTGGTATGACCTTCATAACATACATTCTTCTTGCCTGACAGGCGTGGCGACAACAAATTTTCACGGATGACTTGTTCCATTTTCGGAGCAGCCAACCGATTTAATCGGCAGCATCTTAACAATCTGACATCCGAAGGGTTTTGAAAAAGTGTATGCGTGCGTGCGTGCGTGCGTGCGTGCGTGCGTGCGTGCGTGTGTGTGTGTGTGTGTGTGTGTGTGTGTGTGTGTGTGTGTGTGTGTGTGTGTGTGTGTGTGTGTGTGTGTGAATAATAAACTGTAGAAGGTTCATTCTGCACTAATATGCACCAAAAGCCTCCGGGGAAAAAAAATGAAAAAAGGACTTTCCTTAATACAAAACAGCAATAGTTGAATACCATGGCAACGATGTTCAACATCAGCATCAGTACGTAGATGAGCAGTGGTGGTTCTTTGATCGGTTTGTGCCGTTGGTGGGTAACCCTCGTATACACTCGGATACCTGACGTTTACATGATCATTATATAATCGGAATGACCTTCACGATTATGCTAATTACTGAATGAAGACATCTCCCCAAACTGCTTGAACAAACTGAGAAGTGGAGAGGTGATGACAACACAGGTTGCAACGCATGCTTACCTACAGACATATTGCATGTATACAGCAGGGATGCGGTATTTGGCGGTTCTTCTGGCATCAGTATGGATCCTGAAGCCTTTTTTAAAGAAAAAAATCTGAACACATATATTCTTTCCACATCAAAATTAATCTATGGGCCAAGTTTCATTTTTTGTCATCAATATTTGACCAAACATTGATTTAATAGTCAGTGTGCACACCGATAGCCATCTTTAAACAACGGTCATATTTGGTTGATGTATATGTAAAATGGGTTTTTGTCACAATTCATTCAACATGTAAAAGAGTGTTCATGGTCTAAATTTCAAGTTTGTAACTTGATCCATTCATTATTATCTACAAAAGAAATCGTACATAAGGCCATTCTCCTGAAAATGGCTCCGGACGTGAGTATCACGGACGTAAGCACCAAAAGTGAAAAGCACAGAAAACAGAATAACGCCTTCACATACTTTCAAATCAGTACAAGACAATCTGGACGGCGCAACACAATCCCCCATCTAACGACCAGATGCCACAGCTCCAGCGTTATGAACAGACCACCATCTTCAGACTACGAACTGGACACTGCAGACTGCGTGCCCACCTGTGCCGCCTTGGGCTGTCACACTCACCAGACTGTCCGTGCGGAACAGCCCCTCAAACCCCGGAACACATTCTGCAGTCCTGCCCCCTTTTCAAAGAAGCAAGGACACAACACTGGCCGAACGGAGCCACACTAGCAGAGAAACTCTGGGGCAGCAAAACAGACCTCTTGAAGACCACTGCTTATATAAAGACCACAAACCTAATCATCTGAGGCGGAGTCCAGAACAGGGAACGCAGAAGAAGAAGAAGAACATACTTTCAAGTTTTATGATTTGGAGAATTACTTGCTCGAGGGCTTTTTCCATACTTTGAAGAACAAATCTCCGACAAACCCTTTTTGCATAAGAGCCATTTAGGATGGTAACGAAACGTGAGAATATTTTATTGTTGAAATGTTGCCGGTTTTTCGTGTTTCAATTCCGTCACAAACAAAATGGTTGATTATTTGCCGTAAACTTCGTGTTACAATCATCAACAGATCTTTTTTCTTGTTCAAAATGCTTCGTAAACTTCACTGAACACATCCTTGTCTGCGAGATACCAGATTTCTGCATGGTAACGGACGCGTTTTGCATGGTAACGGACGCGTTCTGCTTGGCAACGGACGCGTTCTGCATGGTAACGGACGCGTTCTGCATGGTAACGGGCGTGTTCTGCATGGAAACGGACTTGAGAATGAAAGCGGGACAGCCATAAGATATCGGTAACACCCGTCATATTGTAACCTGAAACTTCAATCGGCATACGGAGAAAGTACTCTCTTCAAAGAAACATGCGCCTTCTTAAATCACTCAAACTTCACAAGTTTTTCTGCCCATCTCCATGCCTATGCCCACGTAGGGACAACACCAAAATCATCGATCTTTTAGGCTATTTATATCTTGCCGCTGCTCGTCCCGGCTGGGGCAATATATTTGTGACGGCTTTTTCATCGTTGCCCCGTCTTTGATATCACCCATATGTGGTGGAAAAGGATGTTAAACCGCGAAGCACCCACCCACCCTTGCCGCTGCTCGAGAAGTACTTTGAGTTGCTTCAGTAAAGACATTTCCACTCGATGAGGACTTTCATTTGATGTGTAGTTTTGTGGTTGTCTTCTCTTGTGGAGGCGTGGTGTTTGGGTGTCGGACAAATGTTGAGTGACGCCTGGTAGTGGAGAATAAACCAGAAGTACAAAGGAAGTGTTTCGTTTCGTTTACCACAGGTCGTTCAAGCTCTCTGCCTGTATATAGCCTGCTTGTTTGCCGTCCATCAGGGAAAGTACAACAGCGGTTATAAAATTTATACAGGTGTGTGTGTGCGTGCGTGCGTGCGTGCGTGCGTGCGTGTGTGTGTGTGTGTGTGTGTGTGTGTGTGTGTGTGTGTGTGTGTGTGTGTGTAGCACGAAAAAACAACATATAGTGACAAACCAGAAGTCATACACAATTGAAAATTGCTTTATTCATCGGACAACAACAGACACTTTTTTAAAAGATAATTCACATTTTTTGTGTCCACATTAATTTTTGATGTAGTTTGTTTCAACTTGCTTTCGCTTCTCAGCATTCTGACGAAAGACACGGAGCCGGGGTGGCCGAATGGTAGAGCGCTGGACTTCTAATGCTCGGGTCGTGAGTTCGTATCCCGGCTGGGGCCAAATATTTGTGCTGGCTTTTTCATCGTTGCTCCGTCTTTGATATCACCCGTATGTGGTGGAAGAGGACGTTAAACCCCCCAAACACCCACCCACCCACCCTGACGATAGACATGCTGCCTCTTTATTGACCAACAGTTGACTATGGCGATGCCAGCGTACATACTAAATGTCGCACAGAACCAGCAACAACACTAACAACACAGGAGTTTCGCATTAGGGCAGATAGTGGTACCAGTAGTGGTGTTACTGGCCTGTCTGTACCGTGTGTTACATGTTCAGAAAATGTGTTTAGAGGCTTACACTGCTTTCAATCGATCTTGCTAATGATGTAATTATCAATAACCAAGTTCTGTGAAGTGGACCGTGAAGAAACTGATCACGTGACGTCAGACAGGCTGTGTTCAAAGAACCGTGCCCGCTTGCTCCTGGGCCAGACTTATACACCCTTCAATGACATCTGTCAACACAGAAAATTGTTTTGATCTTGCATTAATATGTCTGTCTGTCTGTGTCTGTGTGTGTGTGTCTCTCTCTCTCTCACGCATGCGTGCGTCTGTGTGTGTGTGTGTGTGTGTGTGTGTGTGTGTGTGTGTGTGTGTGTGTGTGTGTGTGTGTGTGTGTGTGAACTTCTTACCCATAGCATCACCGATGCACTGAACGTCGTCTGAAAAAGACGAAGAAAAAATGAAACTGAAAGTGGGTGATTTTCCACCAAAGAAAACTGGCATATTGTATACGTATAATAGGAACACAGGCGTCGCCAATGCCGAGAACATGCGCTCAACCAGGTCAGTTGGAAAGCAGGGGTTGTAAGAAAAGCTGATAGCGATCCCTAGATCTAGGAGGTGTGATTTGTATGCCATTGGACAAGTCCGCCTTGCAAGGCTACAAGCCATAGTGCTTGCAAGGCTACAAGCCATAGTGGAAGGGGTGGGGGTGGGGGAGGGGGCGGGGGGGGAATCTGCCATCCTACCGCTGAAACTTCTATCAGATCTAAGGGTATCTCACCAATCACCGTTCCCGAAACAAACTAAACGAACAGAAAAGGAAACAAAAACAGCAACCCCCCAAAACACCGTACGATGGTGACTACGAACAAAAGAGTACAGCAGGATTTGTCGATTACCATTACAGTCTGCCATGACTTCTTGCAGGAAGTCCTGGGGGTCAGAGGTGGCGCTGATTGCACCGGAGTCGATCCTCTCTTGACACGCGGCTTGTAGCTGCGCTACCTCGGCTTGGCTCAAGTCGTCCACTGACCGTTTGCCCAGCCCGTGGGGGAGGCCAGGAATTCTTGGGATGTTCTTAACCTTGTTGACAACTCTGCGGACAAACTGCATGAAATTCAACATGAGATGTCTCGGCCTTAGACGGACACCGCAGGAAATTTAGCATAGCGTGTGTTAGCCTATGAAGAAAAAAAACTGCAGGGAATTCAACATCAATTTTTTTTTTCTCTTGTAGTCTGAAGGATGGGCTGCAAGGATGGTGGCACGGTCGGAAAGGGTCAATAGATAATTATTATTGCTGAGCCCAGAATTTAACACATTTCGTACGGTACACGGGGATTTCCCGTTTGTCCGATTCTCTTTCCACCGGACCTTTCTTTTCAACATTGTCGCTCGGTTAAAATTAATAACACGAGACGCCACTCGAACGCAATCTTGCTTCTTTTTTTTTTTTCTTTCTTTTTTTTCCTTCTTTTTTACTGTTATGTGCGTATGCGAAAAGTAGGTGCTGTTACTGAGTTTCCTGTCTCTTTGAACAGGGGCACTGGGTTCCTGCAAAACTGTCCCGGTAGGAGTCGAGTTAATGTGATGTTTGGCAGTGACACTGGTCTACGGATCTGGCAGTGACACTGGTCTACGGATCTGGCAGTGACACTGGTCTACGGATCTGGCAGTGACACTGGTCTACGGATCTGGCAGTGACACTGGTCTACGGATCTGGCAGTGACACTGGTCTACGGATCTGGCAGTGACACTGGTCTACGGATCTGGCAGTGACACTGGTCTACGAATCTGGCAGTGACACTGGTCTACGGATCTGGCAGTGACACTGGTCTACGGATCTGACAGTGACACTGGTCTACGGATCTGGCAGTGACACTGGTCTACTGAAATCAAGATAGATCTACGATGCGGCGCAGACGTTCAAGAGGACGGCAATTTACGTGTACATTCTGTCTGTTTGTATGTCTGTCTGCCTGTCCGTCTCTCTCTCTCTCTCTCTCTCTCTCTCTCTCTCTCTGCGCTTACCATTACCCCGTATTGACTTATTCAAAACAAGCCTTTCCTTCGCTGGAGCATTACAATGGAATTCTCTCCCTTCACACCTGAAACTAAATATATCTACTTCTACGTTTAAGCGTGCACTCAAACAGTACCTGATGGATCGCACGTAACGTACGTTACGCGGCAACCTGTTACACTGTATTTTGATTTTCTATTTTACATCAATTCAGTATTATATCAGTGATTTGTGTTTACAAAGGTCGTACGTGTGTGTGAATGCGTTTTGACCTAATGGACGATTTTCTCTATGGTTTTGTTTCTTGTAGTTTAATGCATAATACCTTTTATATTTTACCTTTTTTCTCCGTAGTAGATAGTCTTTGTAGTATTAGCAACGGCAAGTTTGCAAACTGGCGAATTTCTGTCAAAACTTTTACCGTTGATAAATAAAGTTTCATCATCATCATCATCTCTCTCTCTCTCTGTGTGTGTGTGTGTGTGTGTGTGTGTGTGTGTGTGTGTGTGTGTGTGTGTGTGTGTGTGTGTGTGTGTGTGTGTGTGGTTCAGCTACTCACGCTGCCCGCCTTCCTAATAACCCTCCTGCCCCACCGCCATCCCTCCGTCTCGGACACGATCAGTGTGGACACCAGCACAATCAGCAACACAGAGGCACGCATCTGAAAGATGTAACAACATACCGATATTATCCGTATCAAGCTGATGGTTACCGAAAAATATTTTGATCCATGGCTGAAATCAACTTGGGCTACAACTTTTTTTCTCTGTCACCTCCCTCAAACTACATCTACGGCCCTACCCCCCGAAACACAGCCTATCATAGTATAATGTCCGCCTTGATGATGATGATGATGATGATGATGATGATGATGATGATAGAAGAAATGTCCGCCTTGGTAAGAAATAATAATAATAATAATAATGACGACGACGACGATGGTGATGATGATATTAGTATAGGCGCTTTATCCCAAATATCTGGCTCAAAGCACAGCGAGCTAAAACGAACACGCACGCTCACGTGAATGACACGCATTGTCTCAGACACTGGACATGAACAGTCAGGTGTTGCAAAGGGCCAGCTCAGCAATTTAAGTTTCGGAATTTTAGAATTGCATTTATTTTCGATTTCTGCAGGCTGAGCATTTCAAAAGCAGAGAGGAAGGAAGCCGGAGTAGCCGGAGACAACTTCCGACGGTCTGAATGAACGGTGCCATATACGAGAAAGAAAAATTCTTCGCCCCGAGTGGGACTCGAACCTGACCTCTCGCATGGGTTTCAAAGCCGTAACCACTAGACTACCGACCGCCCTAAAATGATAAGAAAGGAATCAGACATTATGAAAATGATTCGTCCTGTGACTGATTTCTTACGTGAATAAGCAGCACTGCAACAACATACCACAGCAATCTGTAGGTACCACTTGGATACGCGTTACACTGAACGTGTGTACACCTTACTTCAAACAGACGAACGGCGTATCTTAATCGGTTTAGAGAATGTCTTCTGAATAAGCCTGGTATGAATTCCCACTTCCAGTCATACTGCAAACTTATCCTTACCTTGAAAGAGTGCAGATTGTTGTGTATGGACTCAAAAGACAGAATCTGAGTCTGACTATGTGGTCACCAAATGTCGGCTGATTTATATAGGTAAGGAGGGCAGGTGGTGCCCTGAGGGTAGTTTTGGTGTTTGGATTCGCTTGATGAGCAAAATCTAGCAATAAGTGATTTCTTGGTTGAAAATCTCTCAACCGAATGTACACGTTAGTTTCAGCTGGGTGGTCACACACACACACACACACACACACACACACACACACACACACACACACACACACACACACACACACACACGCGCGCACGCACACACACACACACACAGACGCCATTTTCCACAAGTTCCCCGTGCAAAGTAGATGTCAGATTAAAGATAAAAATTTGTCAGGCTCAGCACGACGCTTTTAGTGTTTTTTTTTTTTTTTTTTCTAATGTAAAGTAAAGCGGCAAGCAGCAAGGAAAAGGAAGAGAGACCGCTGTACTGTCGTCAGATTTGTGTAAGAAAACAAGAAATTATCTCTACTTAAGATCACAGCCACTCTGTCTCCTAGCGTCGTAATGACTATAGTTTCATGACCGGCCTACCTACATACCGTCACCCACGCGTTGTGATTTCCTTTGACTTTTCCGTATCGGCAATTACGAAGTTTCATTTGTGTAAATACTTTTAAGTAGTTTTTCGAGTTTCCTTTCAATTAACATTAATTTTTACACACAGCGCAATCAGTCAGAACACCTCTTCAAACGTCAATAGTATAGTGAATACCATAGAAAGTATTTTTGGTGCATTTGTTTCAAGTTAAAACCGAGTGAGTCGGGGGGGTGGGGGGGGTGGTACAGAGGGGTGGGGTTCACTGTTAAGTTTATTAACCGATTCGAGTTTGTTCCTCCCCAGAGTGAAGGACTTGGATTGTGCACATAAAGTGATGAACAAAACAGAAGAGAAAGGAAAACACACAGACAGACACCCCCCCCCCCCCCGGTCCCGGTGCCCCCACGGCACACGCACACAGACACGCACACAGGCACAGACAGACACACACACACACACACACACACACACACACACACACACACACACACACACACACACACACACACACACACACACACAAGGATGCCATGCAAAAAAAAAGTCAGACTAAGCGCTAGATAAGTAAGTGAGTGAGTTACATCACAGTGTTACAAGTATCAAATTCATGCACGAATCAAATCCAAAACATAACACGACAAAAGAACAAATAAACAACACCCCAAGTTTTCAATACCCCCGCCCCCCCCCCCCCCCCCACCCCCTCCACCCCCACCCCCTACACTATAGTTTAGGTGAATTCATAGACCGTGACATGGTAAAGTGTTTCTACGTTCGTGATTGTTCTCTGCCGCATCTTGCGCACCTGTCCGTGAGAGGCACAAGACTGTCGTTATCTCTCTATCGCTTCATCCTCTTGGCGCTGAAGCCGCAGGGTGCAAAAAGAACTTATGGTTTGTTGATAAGCCGGTAAGAGCATTTTGTTTTCCTCGTTTGAAGCTGCAGAATGTGCTGTACCTGTCTGTTGTAAGCACACCTTGGTACTTCACCTTAGTTCTTCATCCATGTGAAACGTAACGTAGGCGGTTCACTCAGCGTGAAGATCACGCCCCCCCCCCTTCCCCCCCTTCCCCCCCCCCCCCCCCCCCCACCCCACCCGACACACACTCACACACACCGACACACGCATGCGCGCAAAACGCCCCCTTTCTTTAAGTGGCCACCCACCTCTTCCACGTCACCCTTTCCGCGACCTTCTCTCTGTAAGTGCCCCCCCCCCCCTCCAGCCGCGCGCACGCACACACACACACACACACACACACACACACACACACACACACACACACACACACATTTTTGACATTCCGTGAAGCACTCGTTGGCACTTCATTCATGCGAAACAGAACGTGGGCGTTTGACGCAGCTTGCAGCCCCCTCCCCTCCTCCTCCCATCCTTAGTTTACCCCCCCCCACACACACACACACCTACCCTGCCCCATCCGCCCTACTCCTTTCCTCATAACCCTCCCCCCTCCCCTCTCTCTCTTTAGGTATGCCCCTACGTTATTATTAAAACATTAACAACAACAAAACAACAACAAAAAACCGAAAACAAAAACAAACAGACAAACGAAAAAAGAAACACCCCCCCCCCCCCGCCCCTCCCCCAACAAACAAACAAAAAACAAAAACAACAAACAAAAAACCCCAAACAAAACAAACAAAAAAACAACAAAAACTAAAAACAAAACAACAACAACCAAAAAAAAACACGAAACAACAACAACAACACCAACAACAACAAGAAAACCCCACCGCGTTCTGTTGAAAACGCATAGTTTGCGTTTCCGATTCCATCACCCACTTAGCCCCACCCTGCCCCCACCACCCCTTTCCCCGTCACCCTGCCCGCACCACCCCTTTCCCCGTCATCCCCTCTCTTCAAGTGTGGTCCCACATTATTATTTCCATAAACATCTCCATAACCTCCTCATCTTACACATTAGTTTTTATTTTTTTATGAAAAGACACGTTGTCCTGTTCAAAACACTGTGTGCTTTCTTATTGTTTGATTTATTGAACAGAACAGTCCCCCCCCCCCCCCCACACACACACACCCTTCCAACTGGGAACGATGGCTCCCAGCAGATGTAAGTGCTATCTAACCGTCAAACTGTTCCCTTGATGGATTTTTTTTGTGGTGATCGCCATACGGTTCACAATGCTTCAAATGGAGCGATTGTTTCGTGGGCAGCAAGGAGACATGGCTTCTCTCCCTTCATGACGTCGTCAGTATAACCCCGGCCTCTCCCTTTGAGCCTTGCCCCTCTTTTTATGCACCTTGCGTTGGACGAGAAGATAAGATATACTTACTCCTATAGGCTTCTAGTTAATTTAATCAATGTGTGTGTGTGTGTGTGTGTGTGTGTGTGTGTGTGTGTGTGTGTGTGTGTGTGTGTTTAATGAATTGAGAGCCTGCACCAAATGAATTTCCCAGCAACCGCACTAATAAAGTTCTTTATTTTGTGTGAAACTACAGCTCAGGGCCCGTATGCAGGTAACCCGGAAAGAAGTCTATTCCCGGAAAGCTGCCTATTTCCGGGAATAACGCTTTACAATCCGTATGCATGGCACCTCGGATTGGCTATCCGACCTTGCGAATCGGGAATAAAGTTATACCACCTCCCGGGGTGGAATAAACCGCTATCCCGGAATAATTCGACTCAATATGGCGGCGCTTTTGGCACTGCGGCGTCGACGGCGAATGCGATTGAGAAGAAATCGAATTTTTAGGGACAGAACCCACCCGTTCGAAGTGTTCGAAGTAACACACACACACACACACACACACACACACACACACACACACACACACACACACACACACAGACAGAGAGAGAGAGAACCACACATAAACAGTCACACATAGTCACACACACACACACACACACACACACACACACACACACACACACACACACACACACACACACACACACACACCACTCTTTACGTCTGTCACACACACACACACACAAATAGTTTCACATATACCCACTTAAATAATAAGCTTTTCGTAATTCTTTCAGTAAACACCATCAACATCACTGTAAATCCCGCCAGTAAGTATTTACTCCTTTCTAAAGTTATGAACTTCCACATAGGATAAATAAGTCAACGATTCAATCGTCACACCTTAAATTAAATTTGCACCATAAATAACTATTCCTGCTTCCCTCCTTCCTTACCCTGTACTAGTCCCCTCCTACGCAACACACTTCTTCATGCAAAACTTACTTACTGACATCAACCTCAAAAGTGCACCCATACACCGCATAATGGACCTTCAATCATACCACAACAATCAAGGCTACTCAGTCCCTCCTGAACACAACAACACGTACAGACATAATGGACAGATTGAAGCACATGATCACACAGGAACAGACACCACACATGGCAATACTTGACGCATGCACTAACAACACACCTCTACTACCACGCTTACGCATGCCCACACCTACACATACACCTGCACCCACACCTAAATCTGTGCACACATAACCCACATCTACATCTACACCACCCCCATCCACATATACACTTACACTACCCTCACACTCATCCACATCTGCACCACTCTCAACCAAATCACCACCCTCATCTGGACCCCTACCTGAACCACCCTCATCTGGACCCCTACCTGAACCTCCCTCATCAAGCAAACCTACACATACACCACCATCTTCCACATCCGCATCTAAACCACCCTCATCCACACATATGCACATACCATTCACATCCACATCCACACCCACATCAACCTCATCACACCTCAAATACCCTGCACTAAAACCACGACACCCATACACAACATCCACATACGCCACACCAAACACATCACACAGACCACTCTTACCTTCACCACACTACAGAAAAACAGCATAAGACATACTTGAATCTAAACCACAATTACTGTCTGCACGCACATCAAACACGTACTAAACACATCTAACTCAACCCAAACTCAAGAAAATGTCACCTACACTGACACTACACGCACACCAAACAACACAAAACATACATGAATAAAAACAACAATTACTGTCTACACGCACACCAAACACGCACTAAACATACCTAACTCAACCCAAACACACCAATACAGCCATCACAAGCAGACCCTTTCTCCCGAAATATACATGGAAAGAAAATACAATTTGACAATTCCACTGTCAGCACGCGCCCCAAACAAACGCATGCACAAAATCGAACAGTGATCTTTAATTTGTGATGTCATTTTCTTTAAAACTCACGTCACTGAAAATCTGACGTATACACGCCCGCCAAACACAGCCATTTTGCAGCAACAACACTAGTTGAGGCATTTCCCTACACTATTTGCTTATTCTCACTTTCATTCATCCTCCATGTTAGCATCCCGTCAGTCACGGTATTTCCTAAATATATTTTACCTATTCTTCCCGCTCTGTCTTGACCTAAGGTGGCTGATGGGCCGGTGAAATTCCGGCGAAACGCCTCCCGCTACGGTCAAGACTTTCCTACCTTACTAAACACCTTTTCCTTGTATGCAGAATTTCAATGCGTTTGAAATACCTCTGGATGGGGTATCTGGGTAAAGTCGATGTCTCCTTTCCTTAAACAAACCGCCGTTTTCCAAGAAATTTGAGTAAACACAGGAAATAGGTCAACTGTTCTTAAAATGTCTAGCTTATCCGCAATCACTATTCCCGGAATTCTATTCCGAGTCGGATATCATCCCATGCATACGAAATCAGGATAGACAGTATTCGGGAAAAGTACTCGAATAGCTTTTCCGGAATAGCTGCAATTCCGGGAAACGTCTATTCTTATTACCTGCATACGGGCCCAGGACACTACAGCGAACCAACACGTAGAGACTATTGACACGTGCCTAGGGTGCAGGGGAAAGAAAGGGGGTCTTGGGGGGGAGGAGCGTGCGTTACAAGTTGTCAATACTGAACCACGGGAAACCAAAGTGTACAGCACAGAAATTGCCGGATCGTAGTCGAGAAAATGCACTATTTTTTTTCGGCGATGCATTAACACTGCTCTGTATTTATCTTATCACATAGATGCATGTTCGCCACTATCACTCCGCAAACACCATGCTTTAAATGCTGTAGTGCAGAAACAGCCAACGGAAAATGCTGTGGCAACTACTGTGGTTTTAGCTGACCCCATCTTACGACGCACAAACTTGACACGGACTAGAAACATGTCCAAAGGCACCGGGGTGATGGGATACTCAACCCATACGGGTGGGCAGGTTGTATGAGACTGCTCATCCCGGGCAGATCGAGAAATGCGTGCTGTTCGCTTTCTCTTCCGTTGTTCTTTTTCCTTCCCGGTCGTCAGGTTGAGAACTGGGACCGAGGTGTCCGCCATGTTGGTAGCAGGCATGACGTTAGTCATGGTGCCCCTCTCCTGTAATCGAGGGTCAGGGATCCAGCCATAGGAGAAAAAAACAAAACATACAAAATATATACTTTTTATGTTGTTTCCATAGTAATGGAAACAACATCATAGGACGGGCTAAATTTTCCACGTTCATGGGCAAGCATCTGTGGTACAAACGCACGTCACTGCCGATCTCCCGCAGAGACGATTTTGCAAGTGTAACTCTGACAATTGTTACGGGGGTGTGTGTCAGGGGTATACATGTCGAACACCACACTACACCACCGGGGGGTTCTCTCTGACCAGTAGTCTTTCAACCAGTGAAACGAGGCAGCGTGTTGCTTGGTACTGGCTCTTTATTGCGCTGTACAATTATGTCTCCGTACTGGGACGTAGTAGGTACAGCTATACAGGTAGTTAGGTAGATAGTTATGTAGCATGTAGCAGTAGTAGTACAGTACACCCTTATCAGTGTGATAAAGGTGCAATCTCAATCTCAGGCAACTCTGGACAGCATGTACTAGCAGGCTGACAGTCGGTGAAAAAGTGGCTGAATACACAGTTCACGGTACTGACAACAATAGGTGAACAAGGCTCATGCGCTTACTCACTAAAAACAGTTGCGGGTACTACTGCCTGCACACAAGGGCAGACAATACTACAAATACAAAAGGTATAAATACTATACAGGAAATTATAAATTATCTCTAAATACTAACAATTACTTTATTTGACAATATCATGATAATTATCAAATGAAGGATGTACATAAGTCACCTGAAGTACTTTCCTTTTATTTGAAGTTTTACATGCAACAACGTCACAAAAATATTATGCAGTATGTAAATTACTACACCCTGTCAGAAAACAACTCTGCCTCTGGTTATTTGCAGCTTGGCTTCAGACTAACACTATTATGTACAACTCCTACATAAAATCCAGACCAAACCAATATAATAACAAAACGGTCTCGTGCTCTCTCTCTCTCTCTTTGTCTGTCTGTCTCTCTGTCCGTCTGTCTGTCTGTTTCTCTCTCGCGCGCGCACACACACACACACACTCTGCTACACAATGACGTAAGAAAACGTGCGTCATCGATGCTGACATGTACGGTCCACCGAACGCTCTTCTCCTCCTCAGTGAGTGCCGTCTGTGCGTATGTGTGTGCGTGCGTGCGTGTGTGTGTGAATTGTGTCCAGGCCCGTTTCTTCGAAAATACTCAACCGAATGGCTTCAAATTTGGGGTATCCAAATATATCAAAATGTTACATTAGACGATTCAAGCGTGTGATGATTGCTTAAGTGATTTGGGAGTTATCGCCCTTTTGAGACAAGTTGGTTGTCTTTCGTGTACAGGCGTAATATTTATTTAAATCACTCAATTTTTTGGCAGTAGATAGCTTGAATACGGACTCTGAACAGAGTCACTACTAGAAAATGGTCGCTCTTATAGTTTTCATGTAAACCGAGCCTGAGTTGACATTGCATGTGAACCCAGTTCAGATGCCTATTTCTCCGAAAATACTGAACCGATCGATTTCAAATTTGGGGTTTCGAAATGAATCAAGATTGTTGAATAGAAGGCCCGATCCAGGTACGATTGCACACATGATTTGCGAGTTATCGCCCTTTTCAGAAAAAGTGGCTTTCTGGCGTTTAAAGGCGTAATATTTACCTAAACCACTCCATTTTTTGGACATAGATATCATGAATACGGACTCTCAACTAAGTGAATTTTGGAGGTTGTCGCTTTTATACTTTTGGCGTAAGCCGTACCTGATGAAAGTGCTGGTGAACACACTTTAGATCTCAAAATCGCTCCTACTATACATAGATAATGAGCCTGGGGTGCCATAAAAAATATACAAAAAAATTAGAAAAATTCACTGCAGCCGTTATCGTAAGTTGACCCGAAAATTTGTACTCACAGCACATTTCCTCTACAAGCCACACGCCTCACAAACATCGAAGAAGAGACGCACGCGCACTGACGTAAAGTAAGTGCGTCATGTTTGATTGACGTGATGCTGTTTTTTCTTGGGGGTGTCTCGCCACTTTCTTTCCGAATTCCTCAGTTTGGAGACGTGGTGTATTTTACTTCTACTATGTCGCCATCTTCGTGACATCGCAGAGAAGACACGGGATATAACAGAATACAACTCCAATACTTTATGAACAGAATATGCACGGAGAACAAATTCATGAAAGAAGAAGAACCCAGAACGCTGTGCAGGGCTGCTTACGTACTGAACAGGTCAGATCCATCG
>JACVVK020000447.1:92500-167500 GCA_018292915.2 Batillaria attramentaria
ACTGAGTGCCGATGAAACAGTGGTCGGACTACAGCTCGAAAGCTTGCCAAAAGAGGTAGGTCTTTAAATGGGCTTTGAATTGAGTCAGCGTGGGAAGATCCCTAATGGTGACAGGTAAAGCATTGAAGAAGAAGAAGAAATATGGTTTCTAAAAAAGCAAACAACAGTAACAACAACAACCCAAACAAAAATAAACAAACCAAAACAACTAAAAACAAGTAAAAAAAAACCAACAGAACACCACCACCACAACCAATTCCGCATCCTTCATTGTAGAAACTATGCAGAAGACAACAGTCATCATGTTTAGCATACCACTATACTCAGCTGAATTACTCAATGTTTATACTAGGTAATTACCGATTTGACTTTGTTCCAAAACTTCCAGGCGTCTGTGTCCTGCACGAGGACGGCCGACAGAAGGAGGACAAAAAGAATGGAGGCGCGCATCTGGGGGACATTAAATATTACCTATAAAATGGACTCACAGCAAATACAGAATATAAGTTAAGATACTACACGTCAAACAAACAAACAAACAAACAAACAAACAAAGATTGAATTGGATTGCCGTGTTCGTTACAAAATTTAATATACTAAGCATTCAATAACAATCCTGTTTTCTATCCCCCCCCCCCCCGCCACCTCCCCTCCGATTTCACTGTCTCTGCGCCCGCGCCCCACCCCAAACCCCCAGCTACCAATAGGAACAGCTAAACACACACACACACACACACACACACACACACACACACACACACACACACACACACACACACACACACACACACACACAGAGTTACAGTTAAACCCAGTAGGGAAAAAAAAAAACTCAGTTGAGAAGAACTTAATCCAACAAATCCATCTCACACAATCACAGTTCAAGGCCATCACAGCATCACAGTATTTCAGATAATCACATGTGACACAAATTCTACACAAGGCTAGAGTTGATATCGCGACATAGCCACCCCCAATAAACCAATCGAATCTGTCAGCAATAATCAATAGCTGTGCGCCACGTGCTTCTTATTGGGAAAATGTGTATAAGTATTAAGAAGAAAACTGAGTCATTGTATCCGTTACACTGCATTTACGAGCACGAGATTCGATACAGGAATCTCTTAGGCTGAGTAGTTTGTAAATGTATAATCTCTCTCTCTCTCTCTCTCTCTCACACACACACACACACACACGCACACGCACACGCACACGCACGCGCACACGCACACACAAGCCCACACGTACAAACACATACTGATACAAACAGTCTACGTAAAACAGTTTACTGTTTATTGTTTGACCACCAGCAGTATAAATATAATCAAAATGTCCATATAAGAACCACATACTAATCAGTTGAATATGTAAGAAACACAGAAATGGAAAAAGAACCAACGAAGAAAGGATGCTCGACACATTTTCATTAAAAAAAAAAGCAAAGAAAACAAACTTTAAAAGATAAAAGTCAGTAGCATCCTGCATGCAACTGAGGTTCTAAAAAAAGAAAAAAGAAAAAAAAAAAAAAAAAGCTGTGCGCCAGACACAGCTATTTTCTTTTCCTTTTTTTTTTTTTTTTTTTCCTTTCACAAATATCGGAAACCAAGTTCCAACCTTAGGTAAAACATCTGTAAATGTAAATGTTCAGTGCTTACCTTGATGTGTCGAGGAGTGATCTTCTCTTCAAACTTCAGGAAGGCAGGTGAAGGTTCCGCCCGATCATCGCACTTTAAATAGGCACATAGATCACGTGATTGTATGGTAATTGGCGTCAGTAATGTTGACCGTGCGTGGGCGAGACAGATCCTGAAACCCCGTCCGGTATCCAATGAAAAGACGTGTCTTTTTTCTGGACCAACAAGCGTGACCATTATCTTCCCACCGATTTATGGTACTTGTGACGACTATAGTAGGCTAAAGTCCCTATCCTCCCTACCCCTCCTCCTTTCCCCAACCCCCTCTTTCGTAACGGCAATTTATTGACTGTAAAGGGGAGAAATGTGTGTGAGGCTTTGCGGATGTGCCCAAACAAAACTGATGCTATCACAAACCCCAACCCCCTCTCCTCCCCCACCTTCAACCTTCTCCCCTCCCATCATCCCCCACCCCACCCTCGAAACACACACTCCCGTGTTTTCCGTGTGCTCTACTAGGGGGAAAACGTTCTGGACCTGAGAAGTTGTTTCCTCAAAGGCAAACAAACAAACAAACACACCCACAATAACTAAACAAAAACTCCCCACTCACCACCTGAAACAAAACACATCCCCACTCCCAATCCCCCCCCCTCCCCGCCCCCTCCCCCGGTATAAATCAATCCAAAAGACAAACCAAAACCCCCAAACAACAAAATAAATGTGAATAACAATAACAATAACAATTCTGAAGCAAGTTAATATTCTCACGTTGTATAGAACTTTGTACAAACAAAAGCAAATCCACTGCAGCACAGAAACTGCACACGGTCACATGAACAAAGAAAGAAGCAAAGAAAACAACAACAACAACAACAACAACAACAAGAGAATTCTCGCAACTCAACAATCAACAAACTTTCCCGACAGCATAAATCATAATTATATCCATCTATCCGCCGCAACACAGACCTTCCATTGTCAGTCAACCTACATATTTGTAAGACTGTAGTAGAGTTTACCACACTTTCGGCACGTTTTACCTGGCCATATACATACGTACATCTCAAGAACGACTGTAGCAGATGGCTGCTGTTGAAAAGAGAACGCTCACCAACTGAGACACCCCCCCCCCCTTCTCTCTCTCTCTCTCTCTCTCTCTCTCTCTCGACTTGTTCAAGTCTAGTCTCTCCTATTCCGGTGCATTCATCTGGAACATGCTACCTACCACCTGTGGTCCGACTAATTAATGATTTCTCAAGGTACAAAGTTCACGTGCGTCAAAATTTTCTTACTAATAAATAATTTCTCACGGTCCTCACTAACCATTGAAAAAAAGTCTTCCCTTTACTGAGCTTTTAGTTCTTAGAATTTTTTTGTGTATTTCTCTGGTATTTTGAATTGGTAACTTCGTATTATTTGCACAAGCATTTACACTGTAATGTTCGTGAAATGTGCTGTAAAGCGTGAAAGTGCTGGTCAGTCCGTGCGCGCACCAGTGTGGATGTGTGTGTGTGTGTGTGTGTGTGTGTGTGTGTGTGTGTGTGTGTGTGTGTGTGTGTGTGTGTGTGTGTGTGTGTGTGTGTGTGTGTGTGTGTGTGTGTGTGCGTGTGTCCTGATGCATTTTGTGTGTTTTATTAGTGTAGGAAGGACAGATAGTAAGAGAGACCTGTGCGTCTATTATTTCATCCTTGGAAAATAAAGTTTCAGTCAGTCAGTCAGTCAGTCAGTCAGTCTCTCTCTAGTGAATTGTAATTAATTTGTGATCTGCCATGCTATAAATGAATGTTTACTGACCAAACTATACATTTTTCTTCTGAATGCTAAAAAATGTTTTCTTGTATCTTCACAATCCGCTATGAAATAAATCAGCTCTATTAAATCAACAACAACAACAACAACAAAAATACAGTGACAGGAACAACGTACTTATGCCTTTGGTGGCATTTAATTATATTTGTGTATAGACATGACATAGTATTATAATTATCAGAAATACCGGACGTGCTGGAGGGCAAGCGAGTGGACAGATCCTGCTATATAATTACCGCCATGTCTGTCGGCCACAACGCATGAGAGGGCAAGACTTTTGGTTGGACAATGGTTTGAGCGGAATTAACTAAACATCGAACAATAACACCTCCACATTTCCATATCAGACGTCCCCTCAAGGCAACCACACATCCTCGCCAATAGTACTACTACACTCTCAGCTACACCATTAAAACCCATCCTATCCCTCGCCCTTACCCCCACCCCCCACCCCTGCCCCCTCAAAACACACACACACACACACACACACACACACACACACACACACTCGTCAAAACTGTACAGCTCCAGTCTCATACCTTTAACCCCCCTCCCTCCTATCCCCCCACCACCCTGCTCCCCCCTCCCACCCCAGCTTCCCTACCTCGTCCCCCAGCCCCTCCCCATCCTGTACGCGATAAAGCCAACACATCCCGGATGTCGATCAACACATTATGTCGGTTCTGCATCACTTCACACATTTTGTCCGTTCAGCATCACTTAACATGACCTTTTTATGGCTACTATGATTTGGTGGTAAGTTTAGTTTGTTCTTATCCACTTACTGTAAGGAATGTCGCCATGTGAAGAACAAACCAAGTGATGAACTGTCTTCAATTACCTGTTGTTGTTTTTTGTGCTTTTCTCTCTGTTCTTTCTCTCCAACTATTTGGTGACCAAACGGCCTATTTGCGAGTGGGTGGGTGGGGTGTTTGGGGGTTTAACGTCCTTTTCCACCACATAGGGTGACATCAAAGACGGGGCAACGATGAAAAAGCCAGCACAAAATTAATATTTGGCCCCAGCCGGGATCGAACTCACGACCCGAGCATTGGAAGTCCAACGCTCTACCATTTGACCACCCCGACTCCCCGCCTATTTGCGAATGAATAATTATGTATACATTTCATGCGTGTGTGTGTGTGTGTGTGTGTGTGTGTGTGTGTGTGTGTGTGTGTGTGTGTGTGTGTGTGTGTGTGTGTGTGTGTGTGTGGATATGAGTTTTTATTAGTTATTATCTGATACATGTGAATGCATGGAGTTCAGAAAAACTGACCCCCTCTCTCTCTGAACATTCAGCAGTATCTTTGTGGTACACACACTGACACACACACACACACACACACACACACACACACACACACACACACACACACACACAATCACGATCGCGTACACAAAGAGGCATGTAAATGGTTTCCAGTACTTTCTTTATGTCAAGAGGCTTGATGTCATTGTTTGCTGAAAATTTCCAGTCTATACAAAATGGAGAGAGAGAGAGAGAGAGAGGGGGGGGTTTATTTATTTCGACATCATGACACACACCTTTGTCAATACTGCTTTAAAAAAAATTCTGTCCACCTCTGAATGTGAATGCATTCGAGCAAGTCTGGAATTAATAATGATTTCAAGGTAATCATGTGTAGCGAGAAAGGAGAGCTCAAGTCTGATAAGCGAGTTTTTGTTCATTCAGCTGATTGCAGAGTTCTCTCCCCTCCCACGCACATACATGCTCTTCAAACGGACCTTCTTCGATAAAAATACAGGTTTTCAGAGACTATACACGTCTGTAAAACTACTCTAAAATAAAAAGTATGCCGCTTTCAGAGACCCACCTAACGGTTCAATGCACACACAAACAGTATCAACAGAGGTTAAACTATCCAAAGCTTGACAGAAGAGAAATGGTCTTCAGCTAGGATTCAAACCACCCCAAGTTTTTCTTCACAGCGGGTGAATGCAACATTGCACTGGTGTCACATTACGAGAACCAGCAAAGACGAACGTGAGCGGACCAGTGATGCGTGGTACCAGAGCGCTCAAAATATCCTTCCCAGTGTCGCGCATTGCTTGTCCCATTGGCATGGTCAGTGTTGCGGTAACTGTGATTTGGAGATATAGGCCTACACTGTATCGAGAGTGGGTGGATGTTTAGGAGTTTAATATTCTTTTCCACCACGTTTGGGTGATATCAAAGACAGAACAACGAGAAAAAGGCCTGCACAAATATTTTGCCCCGGTGGGGATTCGAACTCACGACCCGAGCATTGAAACTCCGACGCTAGTTACCATTCGGCTATCCCGTCTCCACGCACTGTATAGAAACACGTAAATATTGCAGTACAGTAATAACATGTTGTAGTGATTGTGTTCCTAAGTAACATGTAATTTAATATGTTATTATCATAAAATTACGGACACACACCGTCTGCAGGAATGCCGGCTCTCTCCATTGACAGCTGTCAGGTGTACATCGGCAAACAATATTTTGTATAGGTTTCTTACGTAGGGTTTATCGAAAATGACAGACACCTTTCAGTCTCCGAAAACAACGGTGATAACATTCTCTGAATAACGGGGTAGACGGACCCCCCCCCCCCCGCGACGCCCCCCCTCCCCTTCCCCTTTCCCCGGCCACTCCCCTCAAAATGCCTCGATCTCTAAGCGTGTAAGGCGCTGAAGACCATGGGTGCTGGAGTCTGCAGCCCTGACACTAAAACAATCTTCTGCAGCTTGTCCTAGCTTTTACATCTTATGTTTCCTTGGCTTTCTGCTAGCGCCGTCAATATAGCCAGGAAAACTGACGACACGAGCAAAATTTAACATGTATATATATGTGTGTGTGTGTGTGTGTGTGTGTGTGTGTGTGTGTGTGTGTGTGTGTGTGTGTGTGTGTGTGTGTGTGTGTGTGTGTGTGTGAGAGAGAGAGAGAGAGAGAGAGAGAGACTGACGATGAACGATGTGTGACCAGCGTTATTCTAACCCTTAGCGAAGTTTGCGACAAAGTCACACACACACACACACACACACACACACACACACACACACACACACACACACACACACACACGCGCGGAATTAGTGTTAGCGCACTGTACAGGCCGCTGAGCGACGCCCAAACACAAACACACACACACTCATCCACACACTCAGACTCGCTCCCGTGCACACACAACAAAGAAAGAAAACATGCATACGCACTACAGGCTGACATGCAAACCATAACAAAGAGGAGTCTGAAGTTTCTGTTCTTATTATTAAACAAAGGTTAATAAACAAAGAGAGGTAGACAATATTTCCGAACCTCTAAAATTTGGAAGCACGGGGCCTAAAACGAACAATCAGGTTCGTGTGGTGATGGCTAATTTTTAACAAACAAAGAAAAAGAAAATAAACTAGACAGGGTACAATACGAATACAGACAGACACTGACACAGACGGACTGACAAACCAACAACTATACAACAACCACAAGTCTAAACAAAAAGAAATACAGTAACTCAAAATAAAATAATCCACAACTAAACACTAGACTGTAGAAAGATCAAAGATTTAAAAACTAGACAATTCAGAAGGAAACTGAGCTTACAGAAATATCAAACGAGGATGAATAACCTGCGACACTCATCAGACACTCAAAGACTTTGTAACGAGCAGCTTGGACGGTGGAGAACAGATTCAACGCTTAGACTGGTCTTAGTGGTTCAATGTTTTGATTGGTTATTCGACGTCACATGGCTGCGCCCCCTCGGCCGTTTCTTGCTGTTTCCATTCTAGGCATGCCGCGTACACGTCTGGAAAAGAGACATCCAAATAGTTTATTTTGGAGCTCTCCGGTAAGTATTTGAAAATTGAACAACTATCTTCTCAAATAGAGAGAGAGAGAGAGGTAGGTGGGTGTGTGTGTGGGTGTTTATGGGTTTAATGTGTGTGTGTGTGTGTGTGTGTGTGTGTGTGTGTGTGTGTGTGTGTGTGTGTGTGTGTGTGTGTGTGTGTGTGTGTGAGAGAGAGAGAGAGAGATGATGATGATGATGATGATGACGACGACGATGAAACGTTTTTTTTAATTCAGGAGAGAGCATTTAGGCATTGCTGCCTGTCTTACATGCTGAGAGAGAGAGAGAGAGAGAGAGGATTTTTGTGAAACTTCATTTTTTAAATGCGATGCCTGAAGCTTCCTGTTGGCTGAGAGCAAGCTTGAGAGATGCTGTCACTGTGCAGGTGTTCTACGTGATATGATGTCAGACACTACCAAAACAGATCAGGACGATTGATCGGCACAGAATTATAAGAAGCTGGGCAAAGCTTGGCTGGAAACGACTGTGATTACTGTTCAAAGCAACACAAAACGAAACAGTACAAAACACGCCCTGAATGTATTCTACTCACACAGAATGTTTCCGAACTGTCCCAGCTCTTCCCCGTTCAGGTTGCCGTCGCCTGCAGCAATCGGATCTGCGAGCATATAATGATATAATGCTTTTCATCAACGACGACAGAACTGCGACAGACCTGTATCTACTTCTACCATCGTCACTGCTAATAATAATGATGATGATGATGATATAATAATGCTTTTTATCAACAACGACGGAACTGCTAATACTTGTACCACCATCACTACTAATGCTACTGATGATGATGATGATGATGATGATGATGATGATGATGATGATGCTTTTTATCAACAACGACGGAACTGCTAATACTTGTACCACCATCACTACTAATACTACTGATGATGATGATGATGATGATGATATAATAATGCTTTTTATCAACAACGACGGAACTGCTAATACTTGTACCACCATCACTACTAATGCTACTGATGATGATGGTGGTGGTGGTGGTGGTGGTGGTGGTGATGATGAGATGATGATACTGAACTGGCTCAACGGAACATCGCTGGCGGAGAAACTCCGGCGCACCAAGACAGATCTACGGAAGACCACCAACAAGTGACGTCATCAAGATGGCGGTACAACATTGTACCGTGTACTCGCAAAATGTGTACTCTGTCTCTGGTGAATGTTAGCGGTTGGAGGCTGTTCACAGGCCCGATGCCTGTTGCTTCCACCTGATTTGCAAAACTGTGCATGCTACTGTACATTGTGATGAAACCACGAACACGACTTCATCACCTTTACCAACCTAACCGTCTGAGGCAGGATCCTGGAGAGGCTGGAGAGGGAGGGTGGGTTTTTGTTTGGGAGTTTAACGTCCTTTTCCACCACGTAAGGGTGATATCAAAGACGGGGCAACGATGAAAAAGCCAGCACAAATATTTGGCCCCAGCTCCTCCCCGGGATACGAACTCACGACCCGAGCATTGGAAGTCCAACGCTCTACCAATCGGCCACCCTGGCTCCCCGGGAAGGCTGGAGAAGAAGAAGAAGAAAAAGAAGTTGATGATGTTTTCCCCTAGCATTTTCCCCTTCAAACCCAAAACGCTCGCTCACACGAACCCAGCCCATTCACTGATCCACCGTCTAAGCTAGACAGCTCACCAGGATTGCTGTCGTCGACAAAGTGGAAGAACTGTGTGAGCGCCTCCATGTCCACGTGCTGGTTGTCGTCCATCAGACTGTAGATGTCGCAACACACCGACTCCAGGTCCTCGATCTCGTCCACAGTGACGTCATCAAGACCCACGGAACGTTTCCTGCGGCCATCAGACGTGTCCTGGGCGAGTTTCTTCGCTATGGCCTGTAGTTTCTGCTGTTAAACAAATGTATACAGGAAATCATCGGTAGACCGGTTTTTGTTTTCCTCAGATTTATTAACAAATAATACTAATATTAATACCAATAAAAATAATAATAATAATAATATATTTAAAGTGCATTTAGCTCTCTCTGTTTTTCCCCTAGTCGCATACTAACAGACGATTGCTTCCCTTTGACTGGTAGAAACCCGTTTTGTATTTAGTTCTGCACGTCATGACTGAGAATAAAAATAGAAAAGCTGCTGACTGCATAAATCGGACCTCTGCAGCCAAGCTTTGTGAAAGTGAGGCTCAAAATGTTGACCTTACTACAGAGTTTAAACCCATGTTTTGTGCAAAGGGGGTGGGGTGGGTGAGGGGGGGGGGAGGGGCAGGGGGTGGGGGGTGGGGGAGGGGAGCGCATTAACATTTACGCCCGAATTTTTCTTTGGGGCTAATGTGCTGGGTCTGCATAAGGGTGCCGGGTATAAAATAGGATAAAACGGACACTATCTGACCGTGTACAGTTAACGGAGTTTGAGGTCTGAAATACGGTACTAGAAGTCTGAAACACGACAAAAAGGACCGCAAAAGGAGCAAAAGAATGTTCAGAAAATTGATGTCGACTGCCATACCAACGCAGTACACAATCATCATCCATAAGTTCCATGAAGCGTGTAGGTGATGTCTTACCGGTTTTGTTTTCTTGGCCTTGGCGATGTGCCTGTATCTGTTCCACCATGCCTCGGTCTCCATCACCATGACAACTACCACCAGAACAACAAGCAGAGAACGGGCCTGCAGCTACAAGGAAAAGATGATATTAAAATTTTGTTAGGTAGCCGTTCTAAGCGCTGTATGCACGCCAGTTACACAGCTACACATGTACCAGTAAATACAAAATAATTATCCAGATTGAGTACATACTGCTTAACATTACAGCAGTCGTCAAAACGGTTCTGACTGCTTCTGAGGAGACAACGAGTGTTTGGGAGTTTAACGTCCTTTTCCACCAAAGACGGGGCAACGAGAAAGAGGCCAGCACAAATATTTGGCCGCAGCCGGGATTCGAACTCACAACCCGAGCATACTAACTCTTTTGTAGTACAAAGATGGATTCAAGGTACATCTAATACGTCGCACTAGTATTTTGAACCATAAACTATAGATGCTGTAAAACATTTCCTACGAATGTGCAGACGATAATAGGATAAAAACAAACGCAACGAAGAAAGAAACGCATTCATACCTTCATATTTTGGGGGGTTTTGTGTTCTATCACTGCTCGGGTCAACTCCTTCTCTTCTTCTGTCTGCGTTGATTCGAATCTATTCTATTTCTACGTTGTAGTATTTGAGAAAACACGTTTCTCTGCTTGATTACTCAACTGTTAAAAGAAAACGTGATATGCCGAGAGATCATATCAGATCAAATTTCATATAGGAAGAATTCAGCCCGAGGTATAATGTCCGGGATCTCTACAATAAAGTGGGTGGAATGACGAATGTGTTTCACTACCAAAATTAATAAATTGTTATCGTCAGCGGGAGCTGACAGCAGTGGACTTGTTCTGTTTTAAAGATCTGCAAGTTTCAAGGAAAGAAACAGCAGCAAACAATGAGCATTTTCAGTGGGGTTTTTGTTTTGTTTTTGTCTTCTTTCTTTAATCTGCGATCCGATTGTGTTTAGTGTAAGAGTCCATAGGACGCAGTTACGCAGTTGCCCACCTTTGTACCCCTCCCCCATCCCCCAAAACAACAAACAAACAAACAAAAAAACCCAAATACAACAATAACAACAAACAAAACACCTCCCCCCCAATAAAACAAAAACAAAAACAAAGCAAAACAAAAAACAACAAACAAACAAACACAAAAAAACAACAGCAGCAACAACAACAAGATGGCCACCAGCCCAATATGTTGTTTCCATTTAATCACCTGCTGTCGTCACGGTCGTTCTTTTGTAATGCCATGTATTTGGGAGGACACACACACACACACACACACACACACACACACACTCTCTCTCTCTCTCTCTCTGAATGGAAACAACTGACCGGGCTTGTCAGACCAACCTTGGTTTTGGAAGAGAGACGTCAAGTTGTTTTCTTTGAAATCTATGACGTTTTTCCTCATTGGGATGACGCATAATACATTTGACGTAATAACTTTGACTCGGATACAATTCTTGCAATGAAAGCAGCCCCATGAAAATTGAAGTGTTGCTGCTGCGCAGTGTAACGATCGAATTTATACCGGCTCAATGTGTTTAACAGACAAGTCTGCGTGGCGAACGTTTTTTCACTATGTGTTATGTCTGCTGCGCGCGCGCGCGCACAGACACACACAGACATACGCGCGCGCGCGCGCACGCACGCACACAGACTTGCGCGAGCCGCGTTTGTGCATGTGCTCCATTGAGACCTATGTGGTATTATCTCACTCTACTATGCTATTGAGTGACAGTCAGTGGGAAAAACAAAGCTCACTACATCAATGAAACTCCCGCTTTCCCCGTCTACAAATAGAGAACTTCCGAAAAGTGACGACACACCCCCAAGAAATGCCAGCATCACGTCAATCAAACATGACGTCGGCAAACTGACGCTGATACAGTTTTGCGTCAGTGCGCGTGTGCTTTTTCTGCGATGTTTGTGAGGTGTGTGGCTTGTGTAGAGGAAATGTGCTTTGAGTACAAATTTTCGAGTCAACTGACGATAACGGCTGCAGTGAATTTTTCTAATTTTTTTTTGTATTTTTTTATGGCACCCCAGGCTCATTATCTATGTATAGTAGGAGCGATTTTGAGATCTAAAGTGTGTTCACCAGCACTTTCATCAGGTACGGCTTACGCCAAAAGTATAAAAGCGACAACCTCCAAAATTCACTCAGTTGAGAGTCCGTATTCATGCTATGTATGTCCAAAAAATGGAGTGGTTTAGGTAAATATTATGCCTTTAAACGCCAGAAAGCCATTTTTTTTAAAAGGGCGATAACTCGCAAATCATGTGTGCAATCGTACCTGGATCGGGCCTTCTATTCAACAATCTTGATTCATTTAGAAACCCCAAATTTGAAATCGATCGGTTCAGTATTTTCGGAGAAATAGGCATCTGAACTGGGTTCACATGCAATGTCAACTCAGGCTCGGTTTAAATGAAAACTATAAGAGCGACCATTTTCTAGTAGTGACTCTGTTCAGAGTCCGTATTCAAGCTATCTAGTGCCAAAAAATTGAGTGATTTAAATAAATATTACGCCTGTAAACGAAAGACAACCAACTTGTCTCAAAAGGGCGATAACTCCCAAATCACTTAAGCAATCATCACACGCTTGGTTCCTCTAATGTAACATTTTGATATATTTGGATACCCCAAATCTGAAGCCATTCGGTTAAGTATTTTCGAAGAAACGGGCCCGGACACAATTCACACACACACATACACACAGACGGCACTCAGTGAGGAGGAGAAGCGCGTTCGGCGCACCATACATGCCAGCATCGATGACGCACGTTTTCTTACGTCATTGTCAGAGTTACACTTGCATAATCGTCTCTGCGTGAGATCGGCAGTGACGTGCGTTTGTACCACAGACGCTTGCCCATGAACGTGGAAAATTTAGCCCGTCCTATGATGTTGTTTCCATTACTGTGGAAACAACATAAAAAACAACAACCACCAAACACCACCACCAACAACAAAACCAAACAAACAACCAGCTGAGCTGAAGCTGAGCATATCTTTGAAAACTGACGAAGCAACATCACTCGTCCGAGTTATTTTGTGCAGCACACAAAACCCACTAGGTGGGGAGCGGTTGCCGAATCGCTGGAGAGTTGACACAAAGAATAAAATGAATACACAAAGAAACAATGATAAGACTGTAGACAACAATGAACAAAAAAAATAAAAAAAACATTGTTTGCAGAGTTTATGTTGATGGGAAGAGCTTTAAGAAGACAAGTAAGATCCGCCCAAAAAATAATAACCTCCCGTAGGCGGGAAGTATAGCCACCGTTCCGCATGACTTGTTTAATGGTCCCGACATCTATGAATCTAATGCTCCACCGATATAGTCAACAGATAAATTTCGCATAACGGTGTAAAGCGCACTTAAAAAATCTTACCTACCTAACTTGAGTGATGGGGGCAATTTTGTGTATATCTTTGGGTGAAGTAGTTCCCACGATCACTATGGAAGCAAAATGACAGGACAATTGCGAGTTTTCAAAGTAGAAGAGCACGTTACATTCACCGTGTGGGTGTATACAAAACTGTTCCCCCACTCCCTACCAAATTCCGGTTCACACCCCTGCTGCAGCCCCCCCCCCCCCCCCCCCACACACACACACAGAGTATCATACACCCACTCTATCACCAGGTACAAAAACACCCACGCTTATTCTTGTAAGCAGGGTTATCTTACTTATTTCAGAGGTGTCCCGCGCGCAGAGTCTTCAGCGTCCGGCATATCCTTGTAAGTTGTAGCCTATCTTTTTAACTGACAAGCTATGTCAAACTTCCGGACCCCCCCCCCCCCCCCTTTGGGAGGATCCCCCTTGGTGTGTCCCATACCACGAGCCTTTTACTGTTGAGCACTTTCTAATTTCATGTACAGATCTCACTGAGATCCGTGCCAAACATTACTGTGCAGATTCACTGAAGGTGCTGTTCAGGGATGTCCCTCCCGACAGCATCTTCAGTTTCCTGAAAGAGGTCAACCTGTTCTATAAATTATAGACCTCAAATATTCAGTCTTTCACTGACCCCCTTGTTAAATTTTTAAGTCCTCAAAGAAGTCTCATTTAGACCCGATAGATTTTTAATATTTATTTACATCTTGTTTTAATGCGGGCATTGGCAGGAAGGGACTTTCATGAGCCGCGAATTAGCCTTTGTTGCTTGCGCGGCGTTAAGCCCTAAATAACCCCCCCCCCTTCCACCCCACCCATTACCCCCCCCCCCCCTCAACCGCCCCACATCCACTATCTAATACGACCGGTATTGTCGGTAATGTCCGTTTTTGTTAAGACCAAAGGAGAGAGACACAAAAACCCTACACATTTGAACAACAGAAGAGCTAACCTGCTTTACAATGACGAGAAAAGTAAACAAACATGGGAACATGGAGCATAAAAGATAACACAAAGCGTAGTGAACAGAAAAGCACAACGGCAACACCACAGACTTCATGGTTGGGCATCGGAAAACTTTGAAGTCAGTTTTGGACTGTAAAATATGCCACATATATACACATGTCCACAACTTGACTATAGTACGTATAGTGGTAGGTTTTGAGTACCAAGAGCAAGGACTACCAGATACATAAGATCGTTTTTGCCCATCAGTGTCTATTAGAGCTGCCAACTCAAGCAGAACGCACACGAGAGAGAGGGGTGTGTGGGGGGGGGGGGGGGGGGGGGATCGAGGCGAGAGAGAAAGAGGAGAGCGGGTGAATATGCAGCGTGAATGTGCAGAGTGAATGCCGGAATGAATGTATCAATGAGTGTTGAATGTGACAGTAAATTGTATGTATGTGATAGTGTGTTTTCTTCTTGATTTTAAGTAAATTTACTGGTCAAGACTGTCTGGTTTACTTTTTTTGTAGTCTCATTTATTAAATAGTTTATCAGTTGTGTGTTTTACTAGTATGTGGGCCAGAATTGCAATTTCCCTCATTTGGGATCAATAAAGTATTCTGTATACTGCACACCGAAGAGTCAGCTAGTGTTGCGGTGGATTACTGAGTAGAATAATTTGAATTTTCGTTCGCACAACCACATATGGCAGTGCACTGCTGTCAGAACTCTACTAGTAATTAATCAATGTTTCCAGCGCACCACCCACTCACAAACGCAACTGTTCCAAAACATAAGCTGGCTTCTATGGAGACTAATAATCTTGGACTATAAACAATGAACAGCAGTCTCTGAGTTGTCTCTAGGAGGTGATTTCCCATTAAAATTAAAACCTACATATAAACACTAATTTGCAAAGGATTTAGCAATATCTCTCTCACAAACATTCAGACACATACATTTTGGATCTTTTATTTGTTAAAAAAAAAAAAAAAAAAAAGGGGGGGATATAATCATGGCACAAAATCATGTCTTATGGTTAAAATAAAGAAAAAACTAATTTTCTTCTTCTACATCTTTGCCAAGATGTTCACAAGGTGTGTGAAGAAAATGAATCGTGGCAAGGCCTGGTTGGTCTGGAAGCTCAACAGTATGTAAATTTACAGGTCAGACTTTGGTAAACAGTCCATATATACTTTGGTCACGGAGAAAAGAGTCATCTTACATTAGACATACAAAGCCAGTTAAATGGATGTATTTGATATAATAATAATGAGAATTTATAATTTCACTTTATGACAATGTAATGTAAAAATATATAACATTCAATGCATAAATGCTGTAGATGCATGGTTGGTCATACATGTACCTGTGCATTGCTATAAATGACATGATCTGACAACAGATATATAGGGAAAAACATTCACACCAGTACAACACACAATATGTTTCATACAAAACAGTTGTACCTTGTTGTATCATGCCAAAAAAAAGCTTTTGCTTCACTCTTTGCCAGTGTTGGCAAGGAATTCACGCATGTATTTATTCACGAGTTCTGGTTGGTCCATCTCTGTCCAATGACTGCAGTCTTCAATGTACTTGACAGTGACCTCCCCTGATACAGTTTCAGCAGACAGTGCTGCCATTTCAGTATCCAGTGCGCCATCTTGGCACCCCCAGATGATGAGTGTAGGACACGTGACCTTTAGGTCAGGTGACGTCAGGCGAGAGAAGGCAAAGTCGGGGTAGCGGATGAGGGCTCGGATGTAGTTAATGGGTGCTGTAAAACCACCCCCTGCAAACAAGAGTGAAAAAAAAAATTCATCATTCATTCATAAAGTATCACTCACAGCTCAAGTGTGTGTGTGTGTGTGTGTGTGTGTGTGTGTGTGTGTGTGTGTGTGTGTGTGTGTGTGATGTTCATTCAACATACAAGTAATCCCCAATTCAACATCATGTATTGACAGATCTCAAAAGAACTCTAGCTTCTACTAGGTAAATTTATATATTAACCCCTACAACAAGGGTGGGTGGGGTGGGTGTTTGGGGGTTTAACGTCCTTTTCCACCAAATAGGGTGATATCAAAGACGGGGCAACGATGAAAAAGCCAGCACAAATATTTGGCCCCAGCCGGGATCGAACTCACGATCCGAGCATTAGAAGTCCAACGCTCTACCATTCGACCACCCCGGCTCCCCCCCTACAACAACAACAACAACAACAATATTCATGATAATAAATAACAGGCAATTATTATCAATGAGTTAAGATTTCATGTTCATTTCAAATCACAGAGTAAGGGGAACGTCTGAATATACTAGTAGCTATTACTAAACTATCCTATGTACAACATGACAACACCACACCACACTACACTGTACATGTACTAGCTAATACTCTACCTACACTACAGTATTACTATACCATACAGTAGACCACATCTGGAACCAGTCTGGAACTCTCTGCCTATGGGGCTGAGACCACAACCATCTTTATCAGCATTTAGATCTGGACTGAAAACGCACCTTTTTCAACAGGCTTTCAACTGATGTGTCTTTGTATTGTGTGATGTGATTGACGTGTTTGTCTGTATAGTGTGAATGTGTATGAGTGACGTGTGTTAGCGCAATGAGTCACTGTATCTGAGAAGTGCGCTATATAAATGAAATTTATTATTAATTTATTACATCTGTAAACTGACTTTGGAAAGTGTACTTGTAGGCCTCAACGTCTTCGTCAGACATAACTCCAGACTTCAGCCCCATGACTCTCCCTGTGAACAAATTCTTCAGCACCGCCATGTCCGATCTCCGCATGTTCAGCTCCGGAATGTATGGTACTTGGAACAGGCTGAAGTACCTGGGGAGCAAAACAAAATGACAGGTTGAGTCCAACTCGTGTATTTGCAGTTTGAGATGATTAAAATTAATTTGATTCTTCAGTCGTCTGCTGATTTCAATCTGTGTCAACCTTGTTGAGAATTTAAATAGATACTACCCCCCCCCCCCCCAAAAAAAAAAAAAAAAAACCCAAAAAAACAAAAAAACAGACAACAACAAAAAACCTCAAAACAAAATCCCACCCCCACCCCCTATAAAACACACACACACACACACACACAAAACGAAACAAAAAAAAAATGCACCCCCCAAAAAACAACAACAAACAACAACAACAAACAAATAAAACAACCCAACAACAAAAGAACAAAAACAAACAAACCCCAAACAAACAAACAAACAACTAGAGAGGCAGAAGCCTCCACGGCTCCCTTGTGACACAGGTCAAGGTCATTCACAAGATTATGTTTGTAAAGCTCTTATCACTATCCATTATCATGCCAAGTAAAGTGTCTCTGGCGCTCTGAGTCCCTGGCAATATTACAATTTTCCCCGAAACAGTTTGTATGGCCTTGACCTTTGGTCAAGGTCATTCAAATGAGATCTCATCAATGTCTATCATCATGCCAAGTTCGATGCCTCTAGTATTTGTAGTTCCCCCGAAAATGGTAATGTTGAAATTCAGAACAGCTAACCTTAATGACCTTGACCTCAGTCAAGGTCATTCAGAAAGGTAGGTCTCATTGCTGTCTATCATCATGCCTCGTTTGGTGCCTCTACTGTTTGTTGTTTTGGATAAAATGCCAAGGTTAAAGTTTCCATGGCCTTGACCTTGACAAAAAGTCACTGAACACAGGTATGTCTGTAAAGGTGCTGCCAATGTCAATCATCACACATATTTTGAGGCTTCTGATCCTTCTAGATTCCGGGAAAATGCAAATGTAAAATTTCCCAACAGACTGTTTTAAGATGGCATGTGTGCATAGGTCTTATCACTTTCTATCAGCACGCCAGGTTTGGCACCTCTGCTGTTTGTTGTTTCTGAGAAAATGCCAATGTTAAGGTTTCACCAAAATAGCTTGTACAGCCTTGACCTTGACACAAGGCCACTGACTACATGTACTTCTGTAAAGTTCTTATCAATGTCTATCATTATGCAAAGTTTAAAACCTCTGGTGTTTGTAGATTACAAGAAAATGCCAATGTCAAATTTTCAAACAGAGCGTTTTAGTGACCTTGACCTTGAGTCAAGGTCATTCAAAATGATATATTTTGAAAGGTCTTGTGGTTGTCTATCAGCATGCCAAGTTTGGTGCCTCTGCTGTTTGTAGATTCTGAGAAAATGACAACGTTAAAGTTTTCTGGACACACACACACACACACACACACACACAGACAGACAGACAGACGACGGAGGGTTAATACATAGACTCCCATTGTTACACAAGGGAGCCAAAAACCAACCAGACAAAAGCCACCACCTACAAACAAACCCAAAACAACAAAAATAAAACCTAAAACATACGCTCACCTACACACACACACACACACACACACACACAAACGGGATTCAAGATTCTTTATTCTTGTGGTCCCGTTTTGGGTATGGAGAAAGTCAAACTCACGTCATTCGCATAAATGTGAAAAACACTGAGATGAAATTTTAAAACACATTAACAGGAAAACACACACACAACACACACTCATGCACACTTAGACACACATCCTCATCAGAAACTGCACAACAGCCAACAACAACAAAAGCCACAACAAGCAAGCAAATCACATGCACATCCCCTCCTCTTCCCTGACCCTCAAGCACCCCTACTCCCTCACCCTACTTCCCCCCCCCCCCACCTCTCCCCCACCCCCCCCAAAATAAAGGTCACAAGGAAAAGAGAGAAAAAAAAGTGACACAAGGTAATGATTGTACCATGACTTCTTGAGCTGGCTGAAGCCTGATGCTGCGTGCTTGCTGTAGGCTTGTGTAGACGGACAGTTCATGATGATCAGTCGGTCCACCATCTCGGGGCAAGTCTGCGCAAGTGCCCAAGCTGCCATGCCTCCCCAGTCATGTCCCACCAGCACACACTTCTTGTAGCCTGCATACAATGTGTCAGCAATGATTGTGATCTACAGTAGACTTGCCTAAAGGGAAGCAACTGGTGCTGACTTATGAGGATTGTAACAGTGAGGTTACTTCCTTTCCTGCCATAAACGGCTGGGGGTACAGGTGTGCCCTGATCAGTTCACGACTCATCCCAGCCAAAAATCACATGCTCTCCGGTGCACAGCACAAACGCAATCTCAAATCCGAGTTGGATTTGTTGGGCTGAGTTCAGAACTGTATGCAATACGTATGTCAGTTGAAAACCAAACAAAAACCAACCAAACAAAACCAGCAACACCCCCCCCCCCCAAACAAACACACACACACACATACATGAAAAAACCTTGCTTCCACCACAAATGGAACAACAACAAATAATCATCATCATTATGTCATGTTAGCATGACTGTGTGTATGTAAAGTGTATGTGACATGTATTTAATATCTATGTGATGTGTATGTGACGTGTACTTAATGTCTATATAATGTGTATGTATGTAATGCCACTCTGCTATAGTGAGGCGCTCAGAGCTCCAGCAGGAGGCTGGGCACCAGACAAATCCTCATAATTATTATTATCATTTATAAAACCCCAAACCACAGCAGCAACACCACCAACAAAAAGAATCAAAACTGCTAGTTTTGTTTACACGCTTCTAATGGTTATTTCTGTTCTTATCGTGTTCTCACCAAGTGCTGGGATCAGCTGCCTCAAGTCGTTGGCCAGTTTGTCCACTGTGTAGTCTGCTACACTGGTCGGTTTGTCCGAGTCTCCATATCCCCTCTGATCAACAGCAACCACTCTGCCAAACAAAGCTTCAATGTAATTACAGTCATACTGTCTTTTCCTTGTGGACGTTTCATGTACCTCTCTAAGAAAAGTGTTCACTGCAGTGTTTGACCATTTCATGTGTTGTTGTTCTGATCTTCCCTTTTTTTTTTGGACAGGTATTAAAGTTGAAACGTCTTGATGTAACATGTAATACTGCATAAATAATTTTTGTGTGTGTGTGCATGGGGTAGGAGTGGAGGGGGAAAGGGGGGGGGGAGGAAGGGAAGGTGAGTGTGGAGGGGAAGGAGGTGGCGGTCAGAGACTGAAGGAATGGCTAAGGGGACATCTTATGTTACAATATTCATCACTATCACTAACTTCATCACTGCGGACCTGAGTTTTTAACTTGCCATGGCAGGTGAAAAGAAAATGCTGGCGAGTAAGACTTAAATGTTACTTGCTAAATGTGAGTGCTGTAAAACAAAGTAGATCATTGTGTTTCATGGCAGTAAAGTGAAGCAACGACTGAGTGAGTTCTCCTCCCTTCCCTTGGCTGCTTCCGAGTCTGAACTAATTCAGTGAATCATTGTTGAAAGCTGCCATCTATTCATGAAGCGCACCAATTGAAAAGCAAACAAGCTGTCAATTTTGGATGAATCAGACGTACCGAAGAAACACCTCCTGTTCTAGAGAAGGCAAAATCAACAGCAGAGCAGCGTTTGTTTCTTCTCAGGTGGAGGAAAAAATTGTCCTGTCTGAAGTGTCACTAAAAGGCAAAACAGGTGAGTGGTTCCATCTGTTTGCGTAATCCTTCACTGGATGGCAAATCAGCATAATTAAAGAAAGCCAGGAATGTTTTTGCTCACTTGTATTTTTAACTTTGAAGTCTGGCTATAACTAGTAACTTTTCTAGTTTGGCTAGTAAACATTTAAGTCACTAGCGAAAGGCTAGTGTGGAAGAAAACTCAGACTTTCTGGGCTGCACTGCAGGAGTTTCAAAATCCAAAGTTGTACGTGTGTGTGTGTGTGTGTGTGTGTGTGTGTGTGTGTGTGTTTCTATTTGATTGTTTTATGGCCGTGTGCTGTGCAGTCTGATTTGGTGCTTCTGTTATTCTGTTGTTATACCTGTAGTCATCCTTGAATTCCCGCAGTTGGTGTCTCCAAGAGTACCAGAACTCCGGGAATCCATGAACCAATAGCATTAATGGCTTGTCTTCTGATCCGTTGCTCACGTAGTGTAGGCGAATATCCTAAATAAAACAACCGTCAGGTGAGCATCTGCTGAAACACATCATGTTTCCCTCACACTCATGTCAGTGGTAAGATTTCAAATAAGTATACATTGATTTGCCATCAACTTATTCATTTCTTCTGACTGACATCCAGTTTGAAAACACACACACACACACACACACACACACACACTGACATACCTCAAGATGAGCAAACCCATGGACACCTAGACTTGGATCTTGCATGCATGTTGGCGGTGAGGGCCGTTTCTTCATGGAGAAAAGTGTACGCGGACCCTTTCTTATTGCGTACACTATCATCCTCAACACAACAGCTGTCGCAAGCAGACAGCCGACGCAGTAGGACACAACTTGCAAGGCAGTCTTGGCAAAAAATGACATGCCTGCCATAATTGATGAGAAAGTTAAGCACGGCTCAGTTGCTGAATATAAACTAAAATATGTCGTGGGTGATAGGACGTTTTTATGCTGTGTACTAATACTGCTCCACAGAAGCCACACATGCACACACTGCTAAACGCAACAACGATCTGTTACGGCAAGTTTCGATAAAGGCCGGCGGCCAAAGTTCAGTCCTACTGTTAGGTCTAAACAGTGTCGGTGGGCGTCAATTCTCGACTCAAAAATAACATGTACGTTTCTTTCGGAAGAGAATACTTCAACTGATTCCGAACTTACACCACACAATGGCTGTCACGGTAACCCTTTCACATTAAAAAGCAAAACGTGACTGTCTTTTATCGGTGTTTACGCCATGGCTGTCGTCTGAGTACACTCCCTTGGGCCTTCTGCTATTTGCCGGAAAATACCGAGAAAACACACCAAGAACATCACGACATTTGAGATTAGCAGCACAAATCGACTGAGGTTTGGTGTTAGAACCCTAAATAGCTTGAAGCTTAGACAATTTTAAAAATCGGATGGTCGAGTCTTAGGGTTGTTAAAGAGCCGTGGATTTTGTTGTTGTTGACGGAAACACAAATACTGAATAGGTAAACTAAAAAATAAAGTAAACGAGAATGGCAACTGAGTTATAGGGTGGAGGGGGGGGGGGGTGGGGGGGGGGGGGGTGCAGAGGTTATAATCAGCATGAAAAACTGTGACTGAGCCGGAAACTGATGTACTCACTACGAAACTGACACGAACTTGAACGAACTAGTTTCAGCACCACTGACTGAGTTGACAGTTTGCTCTCTATTCAACATTGTTACCCACCCCTCTCTCAGCTCAATCACCACCAGCCTCCCGCAGCAAATTCACACGGCGGTTTCCGGCGATTACGTACCAGTTTATTCAAGCCGCGGCCTCCGAGCCTCTATTCAGTGTGAACACCTTCAAAACGATTTAGTTAAGTTCCGGACCTACTAATGGGTTTGGGCAAGATCAAACCGGTAACTGCGGCCACATGAGCTACACCATCAAGCAACTGTTACCTAACCAGAGTTCATAAGCCTTTTTTTCGCTTTCGTAACGGCCGTTTCAGTCAAACCTCCCTGCCAGTGAAGGTTGCATTTTACATGTAATACTGTACTATAGTACCTCTGAACGCCGGGTCGGTCCAGTCTACATCTCAGCCCGTAAAAACACGTGCTCATTCTCTGGACAGCGCTAAGGCGGCAAAAAAGCGCGAGTTAGGGAAGAAAAGCACGTAGGCTACCTCAAGGTTGAGATTAGATATTTGGGACTGAACTGTAGGCTGTGGTCCACTCGTAACTTGACAAGGCCGTTGTTCCACTAACCAGGTCAAACCATTTCAGTCTCAGTTTTTGTGGGAAGAGGGTATACCATAGACGGACCGCTTGATCATCATCAGTCACGTCATCATGTTCACAGAACGTTCAGCTCAGTTTGTCATGGCTGTATCCGTTGTTTGTGAGTATAATTATATCGTTTTTAATTGTGTCCGCCATTTAGTACCACTGAAGAAATTGTCATTAAAGTACTAGGACAGGCACTTGGGGGGGGGGGAGGGTTCGTTGGTTAGGGTTTAACGTCCTTTTCCACCACGTAAGGGTGGTGTCAAAGACGGGGCAACGGAATGAAATCATCATAAATTCTTATGATTTTCCGGTTGTTGTTGTTGTGCTTTATTTTCAAGCACACACACACACACACACACACACACACACACACACACACACACACACACACACACACACACACACAAAATCCTCAAATCAGACGAAAAGTAATAGAGTCGCCCCGATGAATTCGGAACGCTTTCTCGTGCTATTCAACCCTTTAGAAAACCAATCCCAGCAGACAAATGAGAAGAGTATTGTGTTTTAGAGAAAACAAATTCAGACAGACTGTTACGCTAAAAGTAAATTTGAATACGTGAATACTTCACAGATGTTCAGGTGACTTCTGCACACGAGGGACAGACAGAAAGAACAAGGACGTCTCCACAGGCAAAAATCCTTATTTTTGTCAAACTTAGGGCATGTAATATTAGTCAATATTTCACTCTTTCTCTGTTTACAGTGGGTTCAGTCCTGTCCTGTCCCTACGACCTTCACTGGTTTGCTGTTGATGCCGATCTGTACGGAGTGACGTCAGTCAGTTGACGTCACCACAGCCCGAGATTGCTGTTCCAGTGTAGGGACGCATGTTCGGCTGGCAGCTTTCAGCGCCAATGAGGACATCGCAGCCGTGATGGCCTACCTGCTCCAGTTGTATGGAGAGAATGCACGGGGAAAGATGCAAGAAAACAAACGGGTAGATATTCAGTGAGGTTGTTTGTTATTTTGCGCTTATTGAACTGCTGCTGTTGTTTGTATTGGCGATGGCGGTGAGACTTTGGTTGTTTTTGTTGCTGCTTTTGTTGTTGTTGTTGTTGTTTTTGTTGTTGTTATTGCTGTTGTTGTTATTGCTGTTGTAAGTATTGTTACTGCTAACAGCCCTCTGATACAAATTAGTGTGCGGGGTGGTTGTGTGTGTGTGTGTGTGTGTGTGTGTGTGTGTGTGTGTGTGTGTGTGTGTGCGTGCGTGCGTGCGTGCGTGCGTGCGTGCGTGCGCACTGTTATTCAAAAGCTAAATGATATGCTGATTTATGCTTTGATTTGATTGCAATCGGACGTCACGTCTGTGCCGAGGCGCCGTGGTAACCTGATTGTGTCCATACTAAAGTGTTTTCTTTTGCACTGTATTTTTGTGTAAAGTAAGAGAATAAATTCCTGTTGATGTGTGTGTGTGTGTGTGTGTGTGTGTGTGTGTGTGTGTGTGTGTGTGTGTTGTCAGGGTCAGCAGCCTACCTATGGCCAGACGGGAGTGTTGTGGACAGTGCCCTATGGGCACACACCTCGTACTCGGACAGCATCTACAGCTCCGCGGACTGTGCCTACGTGACGTGGCAAGATTCTCTGTTCCAGGCCACACAGTGTGACGATGGCTACACCCTCTTACCTGTCCTCTGTCAGGGCCACATCCCGCACTATGGTGGGTATTGTCATTTCGGAGTTGAAGATTTTCGGCGAAAGTGTCTGTGAAACCCGTTTCTGACGAAATCATATTCACTGGGGAAGTCGATTAATGTGACCTACCCTCTTTCGAATCATCAAGGGTGTCCGTATGTGTATTGTCCGTACACATATCATATAGCCGAGTTTAAAAAAAAAAAAAAAAAAAAACCTCTAAAGAGCCCGAGCACTATCATCTTCTGCCCACAATATGATAAGACTGGTTAAAAAGAACAAACCACTGGACACCAGTAGGAGCCACTTCAAGCCACTATCACGCAATGCGTAGGCCTTCCCTGCTGGGCGCGAGACCGCATAATAGTGGATTGAAGTGGTTTCTAATGATCTGAAGATCTCAAGTAAAATTTCGTTAATTGCTTGGGATTTAAAGAGTTAATTATTTGTACGCCTGCACGCGCAAACTAGTGGGAAGCAAAGGGTTTCAATGCATTAAACTGCTGTCCACTGGTTGCATGAGCGAATCTCGAACCTTTTACTCAGCATCTGAGCATGTGAGCACTGTAGCAGAGACTCTGCTTTCGCTTGACGCGAACCCTCTCAAAGAGGCTGGAACATGTGTGTAAGCTGTACGATCTTAAAACACTACCAAGACATGATGTTTGGCCAACGTCTTGGGCATAAGAATGGTAGTATTAGCCCCATTAACTCTTAACTTGAACTAACAATAGCCTTTTTTCCCTTTTTTTTTTTTTGAAACAAACGCATATAAGCAAGCTGGCATTAATGTATGTTTATATGTATGTATATATGTATGTACGTTCCTATGTGAGTATGCACGTAACAAAAAAGAAGAAGCTCCGAACGGCATTTGAGCCAAGTAATATCGAAAGATGTGCTTGTACCGTTTTGTCCTATTACATTGTCCCTTGCACATTTAACAAGCTGTTGATATAATTTGAAGGAGAGCCGCTGGTTCCCGACGTGTGCCCTGTTGACTTTGACTGGCAGTCTTCCTCAAGCGGCCTCCTGTACGGGATGACACACCAAAGAACCACATTTGAAAACCCGCATGAGTGCTGTGCAACGTTTGGTCCTGACTTCCGCCTGGCTGTCTTCGACAGCTCCGATACGGTCGCCGACTTCATGTCCTTTTTTGCTGCTCAATATAGCGGTGAAATCCCCTGGGTTGGAGCTTGGCGTCCTAATTACGGTAACCACATGTGTCCTAATTACGGAACCACATGTGTCATATTGGAATGACTTAGATTCAGCTCGTCTTTTTCTACTTGCATGTTTTGCGTTTTCCCCCTGCACTGTCCACTCTTCACTTTGGCAAGCCGGGGCACTTTCAGCTGAGATGAAGCTGCTTTGGTTTTTGCGTTTGCTTAAAGTGTTCCGGGTCAAAATAGCTGGGTTTGTCTAGGTGTTATACGTGCCGGGGAGTTTATCTGGCGTGACTTGTTACATTCGCGGGAAAGCTCGAGCTGGTAGTTGCAGGGGACAGTCGATTGTCTGGTTGAAAGTTCGAATCTTGGCCAGGCGCGCTGACTGTTCTCTCGTTGCCCCGATCGTGTTATCACCCTCATATCGTGGAAAAGGACGTAAAACCCGAAAATAATTATCAGCCTACCACTCTTTATTTTGGTTCTAATTAATATTAATATGGGGTGATATTCATGTAGTGTGTTCTCAGCGTTTCCTTGAGTGTATGGTGATGTCGGATGTGTCAGTAGAAAGGAATTACTTTGAGGACTTGAAATCCTTTTTGTTATGAAAAATGTCTGTTCGCCGCCAAACGAATGTCGTTTGCAGGTTAGGATGCTGGGAGCAAAACGTGTGTGTGTGTGTGTGTGTGTGTGTGTGTGTGTGTGTGTGTGTGTGTGTGTGTGTGTGTGTGTGTGTGTGTGTGTCTGTGTCTGTGTCTGTGTGTGTCCACAGACATAACTCTGGACTTTGAGTGGTCTAACGGTCAGCCTGTGGACAGCGGCCTGTGGGCAAATGCTGAGCCCAATACGGATGACGTCACGGTCCGTCTCCAGCTCTACAGAGGTATTTTTGAACTAGCGGGAAACAAAGTGACGTCAACAACACCACGCACTGTACTCTGCCAGCAGAACATGTCCCGCCAACCGGGTAAGTGTAGAGAATAACATTTAATTCTTACCGTGTATTAAAGTCACCATGTTCGGAATGAGTTCTGAAGGTGAGCGGTGGTCTAATAGGTAGCGCGTCGGATTTAGCCGCTGCACTACTGAACGGCTGTCACCAATGTCACGGCGATGAAGCGTGCGTTCGATCCCAGGTCGAGCTTGTGATATGTAATACTGGTTTTTCCTGACTGCCGGGCTGCTCATCGGGGGTTTCTCTCCGGATCTGGGTAATCCGGCTTTCTTCCCCCAGCAAAGCTGTAAAAAATATAAGATAGGTATTGGGTGGCGCTGCACCGCGGCGACGTGTTTCCCCCGGGGGGAAGCAGCCCGAATTTCCCGAAAGGGATAATAAAAGTAGTAGTAAAAATTTTTTTTTAAAAACCTGCCGCTTACAAAGCCTTATGGCTGTTTGCCAAATGCATAGATGTTCCTTTTGAACATTGCGAACAACTTTAATTGTAGAGTTGTCTCATATAAACAAATACTTATCAATGAAGCAGATGTTGGTGGTGTTAGTTCTGTCTACGTGTCTCTACAGCTTTCACAAATACACGAAGCCTCAAAATACCTGACAGGAGTTGTGAAAAATTTCCGCTCAAACCTCACTAGAGTCATGCGACTTTACTTTCTGTTTAAGCCAGAAAGCCACTCGACTCAAATCCAGTCGCGTCACCTCTGCTTGCCATGTGCGCAGAAAGTCCTAGCTTCACTAGCAGTTTGTCTCCTGTTGCAACCGCCTGGCATGCACCTTGCCCTATGAATACAACAATCATGAAAATCGCACTTTTTCGTGACAACAAAAATCATTACAAACTAGCACACTCGCCAAACGTGGTGCTTGGAATAAACACCAAACTTGACCCCAAGTACAGTGTGATGTTACGCGTACACCTGAACAAGAAAACCAGTGAAAGCTGTTTGTCTTGTAATCATGTAAGCATCAACGTGGTTGAAAAAGTTGGTTTGGTTTTTGTTAAACAGCAGCATTTGCAACTTCAACCGAACTGGCGACAACAAGTGAAGCAACTTACTGACGACAACAGGCGAAGCAACGTCATTGCTGACGACAACAAGCCAAGGAACAACGTCATTGCTGACGACAACAAGCCAAGGAACAACGTCATTGCCGACGACAACAAGCCAAGGAACAACGTCATTGCTGATGACAACAAGCCAAGGAACAACGTCATTGCTGACGACAACAAGCCAAGGAACAACGTGATTACCGACGACAACAAGCCAAGGAACAACGTTATTGCCGACGAGAACAAGCCAAGGAACAACGTCATTGCCGACGACAACAAGCCAAGGAAAAACGTCATTGCTGACTATAACAAGCCAAGGAACAACGTCATTGCTGACGACAACAAGCCAAGGAACAACGTTATTGCTGACGACAACAAGTGAAGCAACGCCATTACTGACTACAACAAGCCAAGGAACAACGTCATTGCTGACGACAACAAGTGAAGCAACGCCATTACTGACTACAACAAGCCAAGGAACAACGTCATTGCTGACGACAACAAGCCAAGGAACAACGTCATTGCTGACGACAACAAGTGAAGCAGCGCCATTACTGACTACAAAAAGCCGAGCAACTGCGTCCTTAACTACAGAAATGTGAGTATTAATGTGAATGGGGTCGGTATGTATTACTAAAATTAATGTTTTGTTTATGGTAAATCTAACGCAAATGGGATTGTTTCGCGCAACGCGACAGCATGGATTTGTTGTGAGAGTTAGTGTGCACGTGACTGTATGCGTAATAACGAGGAGGGCTTGGATGTAATTAGGCTAGAAGTATAATTATACCAGTCAGTGTCAGCCCAACTATTTAAATTAATAATTACCGTTTCAGAACGAATCCACCAGATGTAAACCAGCCCAGCCCAACTACAACTCTGGCCACACTAACTACTGACGTAAGACTCACCAGCCAAACATCTGACGTCACCGATCTGCCTGACGTCACAATGTGCCCGGTCTGCAACTGTGATGACTCTGCAGTCAACGTCACCCACCACAACGTGTCTGACACGGAGCTGGAAAGGCTTGTGAGGGCCATCCAACAGGATCTGACCATCAACAAGAACAACTTGTCCAGGACAACGAGGAGACGGAGCTCCGCGAGAGATTACCGGCCCACGGCTCAAGCTATTGGTCTGTCCGGTGTAGGACTTGTCGTCATGCCCTTCATTGTCATCTTCATTCTCGATGTGGGTCGTCTGCTGTGCCCAATGCCATTTAGGTATCTTGGGTTGCAGAGCGCATTTGCCCGCAAACTGAAGTCGAGAGATTTATTCGACAAACGCAGTTTGGATTTGGCCTAGTTATTAAAAAATTTGCTGTAGACTTTTTATGTAAAAATGAGTTGAGAGCGCATTAAAGCCGCGAGAGTCATAGCACAAACTCTGTCTTAGTTATGACATGACGTGATGAGACATGTTACGTGTGTTAGAAATCTTAAGCTGGGTATTTTTAATGTTGATGTTTGATGTTTGATGTTTATCATTAGTCATTGCCCGTCCGGTTACCGGCTTACTTTTAATTGCCCGAAAGGGACAAATAAAGTATTTTTGAATTGAATTTGAATTGAATTGAATCTAGTTAGCATAATATGTAATGTAAATTTTTCCATGTATAGTACGTATACGGAGTGAGGGTGGGTGGCTGTTTGGGAGTTTAACGTCCTTTCCACCACATAAGGGTGATATCAAAGACGGGTATACGGAGTGAGACTGCGATGAGCGAATAGACAACACCAAGACACATTTGTAGGGCATAATCATAATGCTATATATATGCTGGCATTATATGCACAGATGGCAATATCTGTATCATCTCTCACTCTAACCAGCGTTGGTTCCTTTGGATATAAACCGCCTGAATTCCTGTTATCACTACTACAGGAAGTGACCTCTCGACTTCTGGGGTTCTGTAAACGTTAGCGGGTTACTCAGATAACCGTCTGAAATAACGAGGAGTTTGATTATGGTTCGTATTCAAAACACTGAACGAGTGATGCTGAAATGCTCTTGTGTGCATTGAACTTGATCTGAAGTCGTCTGACAGAGCCTGGACTGACTTTCAATTTTCACAATTCACGAAGCTGACAAGCTAGAGATCGTTGACAAATGTGCTGTATTGTACAAATGCATATTTAAACTTGTACTGTTTTCTACTAAAATTGTATTTTTCACATTCTTATCAGTGTTACTTGAAGTATTTTGTTGTTGTCGGCTGGGGTTAAATATTTGTGCTGGCTTTTTCGTCGTTGCCTCCGTCTTTGATATCACCCGTATGTGGTGGAAAAGGACGTTACCCCCCCCCAAACAACAACAACAACAAAAACAAAAACAAAAAACCCCACCCACCCTTGTTGTTGTTTTTTTCTGAAGCATAAACCCCTTAGAGTAGTGTGGATAAGTATGGAAATCCTGACACTTAGTCTGACACTTAGTCTGACACTTAGTCTGACACTTAGTCTGATACTTGGTCTGACACTTAGTCTGACACTTAGTCTGATACTTGGTCTGACACTTAGTCTGACACTTGTTCTGACACTTGGCACATACAAAAATTCAGACAGTGTGGATAATGCAGGCAGTACCAACGTCCAGAAGGTAAAAAGTCCTTGTTTGGCTGTGCTAAAGTGTGAAAGTTATACAACGCTTGTTCCAACGACGATACTTCCTACTCACAAACCTCGCCCAATTACTGTTGGTCAATTCATGCTTGTTTTCCTGTCAGTGACTTTGCTTGTTCAAAAACAGGCTAATTTGCGCCCATTGGGAGTGTTAGGAATATTGATCTGCTGTAATATACACTTTGCCACCAGTCTGGGTTTCCTGTGTGGTACGTAGTTGCATTTTAACACTCTCGCACTGTTTAAACGTGGACTTGTTTGCTCGTTCGATGTCTACACAGAGAGAGAGAGAGAGAGAGAGATGTGCGTTTCGTGGTTGCCCCTTGATTATTAGTGGGAATAGTGGAATAATGAATAGAGTGAAATGTTGACAATACCACGCAGACTTCAACGTGCCCCGGTGTGTTTTATGCACTCACAACGACGTTGGCGAGAAGGCACCATTAATTTTCATTACGCTGCCCTGCATCGGCTGAATACCGTTCATTAGATGTAATTTGTATCTCAGACTGTGACGGCGTCTTGATCAGAGCTAACATGCAATGTCTCCATGGTTACCGGTGTCTTTTCAATGGCATGTAATTAAAACATCAAGGGCCAAAGCAGACAGTGTAGATCTGGTTGCCCGCCTCTGCCCAGCTTTTCAACACTGCATCTTCATCTTTTCATTAGCATGAAGGTGCAGCGTCTCCTGCATGTCCTAGGTTTATACTGCCCTGCGGACCAGTTTGCATCATTTGTCCAACGTTACATTTTTTTGTATTTGTTTGTTTGTTTGTTTGTTTGTTTGTTTGTTTGTTTGTTTGTTTGTTTTTCACGTAGAGCAGGCACAGTCAGCCGCGCATTAGTCTTTGGCGCTTTTTAGCCCCCCCCCCCCAAAAAAAAAAAATAAAAATAAAAATAAAAATAAAATAAAAATAAATAAATAAATAAATTTAAAAAAAAAATATATAAAAAATAAAAAAAAATAAAAAATCACTCACTCGCATATTCACCTTTTCAACAATCTAAACACTTCACAGGGCACGACACGACACGACACGACACGACACGACACGACACGACACGACTGACAGGAAAACAGACAGGAGGGTGGGGTGGGTGGGTGTTTGAGAGTTTAACGTCCTTTTCCAAGACAGACAGGAAGACAGACAGACAGACAGACAGACAGACAGACAGACAAACACGATTTCTCTACTTACGGTACAATAGCCTAGCAAATCAGTAGGTATTAATCCAGCCGGAGGACCGTGTCAATAGACGTACCAGTAACAACAAGAAGACAAGAAATCACACTTGTCTAAAATATTGATTCCTATGCCGCGAAAAACATCTAAAAAAAGTGGAAATACCAGATGTTCATCATTTGTATTTATTTGTGATATGGATTTAAAACAACAATGCTTGCACACAAGAAAAACAAAAACAAACACAAAAGAACAATGTAAAGGGTAAAGTCAACAGAACTGAATGATATTTTTGCCAGTCTGTGTGGATCCATCTTGAAGCCAAGAATCTCGAGAATTTCCCTCCTTTTTTCACTTTCCAACATATTTCTTGCCTAATTTGTCCACGATAAAGTTAGAGAATTGAGACTGTTATGATACCATCGTGACAGACACGATAGTAAGTAGTTTCTCAGTTTCTATGTTCTTAGATTTGTCCACATCACGTCGGTTCTGAAGTGACATCAAATGTCCTATTTTTGTGTGTTCTTATTCACCCTTTGGCCTCAGTCATGGTTCCTGCTGCTCCCTCCACGAACGATGGAGACACCAAGCTCTGTCCTTCTCTGTGTTTGCCTCTCCCCTGAGAAAGGCTCCGCTTTAGGCAAAAAATCGGGAAATTACGTTTGTCTTGTTTATCTTCCTGTGAGCGTTTTGGTGTTCTAAAGTCCCAGACTTTTTGTTTGTTTTGTTTTGTTTTGTTTTGAACAGACGTTTCTCAGATGAAATCGCCAACATCACGATAGGCAACTCCGTCCCCCTCATAACCTCCCTTTTTCCGGCGCATCCAGGCCATACCGGGCACCCAGCGGTAACACATCCTGTAACGACACCACAGGCTGTAGTGGTGGCCTGGGTAAAACAGGCGACAGAACACGTCACACGATGGTCGATCCAATTCACCGGCTGAACCGGAAATGACGTGCGGCATCGCCAGGATGAGGCATGCGTATAGAACAAACACCAAGCTTGCCATCTTGGTCAGCTTCAGTTTCCGTCCCACAAACAAAATGTCCATAAGCTGTAGTCAATACGAATGGTGTTCGAGTCCTTAAAAATGATGAGAACGTTTCTTAGAACAAAGTAGTGTAGGGTTGAGTGGATGGTAAACACAGTTTCACAAGCGACCGAGTTTTGGACGACTAGTTTCCGTCAGCGAAACCAACAGCACAGCAAGCCTTTCAGGTTAAGATTTCACGGAAACTGTTCTAGCCTTTTTTGAATGACCCAGGATAACCACGTGATATTCCCACTGATCAGATGACTGGAAGAAAAGTCAAGTGAGAAAGAAATCACGAACCCTTCGATGTTGTTTCCTGGCTGACTGAGTTACGATCCGTCGCCCGAATAAAGTCTGTCCACAACTCCTACACAAGTGACGGTAAGTTTTCAAAGATCTGTGTGTGGGGTGCAGGCTGATGCACACGCCTTTTGTAGGCTGTATTCACCGAACAACATGTAGCTAATGTCACGTGATTCTGAGTCTGTCCACGCCGCATGCGGACTGTGTTCAGACTCGCGGTGCTCAGTTATTTCTTGTCTGTACTGTCGCGATGACACGTGGGCATGTGAAAAGCCAGACCGTTACAGTGGGTAGTACTAATGTAATTCAGGCTACTCCAGTCCCTTGGCGATTTCGCTAACTGGCTGATCTCTCTCATTACAACTTGCAGTTAAATTAGAGTGGATTGGTCGAGCAATACTTCTTCTCCTTCTTCTCCTTGTGATTATTATTATTATCATGAATCTCAAAAACAACAGACCTGCAAACCTTCTTGTTGTTTGATTGTTTGTTGTTGCTGTATCGAGGGTCCAAACGTACTAATCACGTGTGCATCTTTTTCAAAAAGGGGTTAGCTAATGTGAAACCAAGTACTTGTGAACTGATCGACATTAAAAAAAAAAAAAATCAGCTGATGCACGGGCGGCTGAATAAATAAAAATAAGGCAAAGTATACGCCATCCGCCCAAAACTGATTTTCTTGGGGTGAGGGGGGGGGGTGTCTTCTTGTATTTGTGTACTGTTGTTGTTGTTGTTGCTTTGTTTTGTTTGCGGCGTTAAGCCCTGATAACTCACTCACTCACTTACACTTGCTTTGGTTTTTTGTTTTTCCTAAAGAGCAGTTGTGCCAACTGAGTGATTACGGTTCAACTTTGTTCTAAACAGACTGTATCGCACTGAATAAACAGAGCTCTGTCAAAGACACTAACTCCGTGACCATTAGTAAGTCAGTTCCAGTTTCCAACCTTGTGGAATTGCACGGAGTAGCTGACCTTTTCTTCCTGTACCGTGTCGATTTTGCCTTTCCGGGCTTGGAGCGCGTGTATGTGGCTGTGCGAGATAGTAGTGGACAAAAGCGCCAGGCAGACGGCGAACAGACTGACAGAGAGACGACAGATATACCACACCGGTGACGCGGCTATCCCAATTCTGACCGGCTTGCGGCGTTGAGCGGTAGCGTTGCTTGGCCGCACGCGACTTCTCAAAGAAAATCATCTGCGCTGTACACGTGAAAGCTTGTCTCGACCTGAGGTTGGCCTGTCTTGTCGCAAAAGGTCTCTGTTCAACTCGTAAGTGGTTTTTGTGGTGCTACTTGCGCGTACACTCACGTTGGAAACAATTTAGTCTCGTTTTCTGTAGAAAATTCACTTTCATTCGCGATAATATAAAATTACAGAAAGGAAAGTCAAGTTTATGAAAACGTCCTAGTTTTATAATATGTCTTGCGGCCATACCTAGAAAATTATTGCAATTTGTGGCTTACATCGCGCGCAGTTCGAGAAAGAAAATTGGTAGTGAACATTTTGTGGTTATGAACCGGCACTCGCCCCGGCTAAGAACCAACCTCTATTTGGTTTGTGCGTGGCTAAGAACCGACCAGCTTCTCCTTTCTTTTCTCCTATGCGAATATTATGATTAAGGGGGTTTTAGGTGTCCCATTTCAGATGAAACTGTCAGGGAACGTAGTGGATAATAACCTACCAGTGTTATTTTCAAAAAATATTTCCCTACCCTTCCAATTTCAACCCCCTCCCCCCCCCCCCCTCCTCCTTTTTCCCACAACCATATCTCCTCGCTTCACAATTAAGATAAAAGAAACAAAGACAACCGTATTTACTGAACTACTTATTTTCTTTCCACAGAAATGACCACACCACAGACATCATCCTCATCTATCAATATCAATTATCCATCTTCACTCTTCTCATCATCATCACCTGAAAATATTTCAACCTACACAACACCGGAACACACCCCAGCTTACACCGCAACACACACCACAGCTCACACTACAGACACAAACACAGAACACTCAACAAACACCATAACACACACCATGACACACACCACAGATACAAACACAGAACACGCAACACAAACCACGACACAATACACAATCACTTCAGAGGAAATGGAAATCATTAACAGAGAATTCGACAAACCCATGGACACATACACAAGAGACACTGACACAGCACTGCAACACTTCTACATTGCACACCAACTAAACCAACTCATCACTGACATCCACTCACATTACACCACCAACAACAACATACTTCCAGCGACACTCACATAATTATGCACCACATCTCACACTACCAGGCGCAACACACTTCTTTATGCAAAACTTACTTACAGACATCAACCTTAGAATCAAAAGTGCACTCATACACCGCATAATGGACCTTCAATCATACCACAACAATCAAGTCTACTCCCTACTGAACACAACAACACTTACAGACAACATAATGAACATAATGGACAGATTGAAACACATGATCACACGTACAGGAACAGACACCACATATGACAATACTTGACGCATGCACTAATAACACACCTCTACCACCACGCTTACGCATGCCCACACCTACACAAACACCTGCATCCACACCTAAACCTGTGCACACACAAACCACATCTACATCTGCACCACCCCCATCCACACTTACACTACCCTCACACTCATCCACATCTACCCCGCTCTCAACCAAACCACCACCCTCATCCACACACACACCTGAACCACCCTCATCTGGACCCCTACCTGAACCACCCTCATCAAGCAAACCTGAACGTACATCAACATCTTCCACATCCGCATCTAAACCACCCTCATCTACATATACGCACACACCATTCACATCCACATCCACATCTGCACCCACATCATCCTCATCACACCCCAAATACCCTGCACTGAAACCACGACACCCATACACAACATCCACATACGCCACACCAGACAGAACACACAGACCACTCTTACCTTCACCACACTGCAGAAAAAAACGTTACTTCCAAACCCAGCCACACACCCACACAGATGCCCACGCACACCACTTCTACAGACACCTAACAAACCAGCACACACTCACACTGATAAACACTAACCAACACACACGCGCACTGATACACACCACAAATCATACATTTGAAGCCATAACTCCAAATCATCTTTCATACTCATTTTCATTCTCATCTCCATCTTCACACGAAATAAAAAAATAAATAAAACAAAATTCATCGCACCACTGTAAGTGTTCCTCCTCTCACTTTTTGGTTGGTTTGTTGGTTATAATACTTTTATTATTCCTTTCCATTAAAAAAAATCTCTGGATGGGGTTACTGGGTAAAGTCGATGTCTTCTTTCCATAAACAAAACAAATCCAAACCTAATAATTATATGAATACATGTTTTCCACAGTTTCCCTGGCATTCACATGAGAAACAGTCACCTAACTACATGGGATCATAGATTAAGACTTCCAGGTCTATTCACCGGCGCTAGTGATGTATAGCTCAGATAGTACGGAATGACCTTGAAGTTGTCTAACTAAATGCTGCGTTGGTATTTCCTGTTGTGACCGTGTCAGTATGCAAACGTGTAACTGTTAAAAATACCGCAGACACCTTCGTTGTTCGCAACTTTTCTTCAGCCAGAAATGTGGAGTATTGGCCGGTTCATATCCAAGGAGGCAGCAGGTTCATAGCCAGCATCAAACCAGACGGTTGGCCGGTTCTTAGCCGAGGATTTCGCACTGCTCTGATATTTTTTTAAATTGCGAAAACACTAAAGCATTCTACGTCACAAAATTTGGGATGCAAGTCACGAAGATATCACGGATACGTGTCTGTTTTGAAACTACTGGAATTAACGTGGTATTTTTTGTCAGCTTCGTGTTAAACTGCAAAATAGCTCTCGAGTCTCATTGCAGTCGAACAAATATGACTCGTGTCCTTACATGAATAACATTTTCGATGTAAAATCGCTTTGGGTGGGAAGATGAAAGTCTTACTGATATTTGCATATAACAATATGATCAAATTCATTTCAGTTTTTAGCCTTCCTGGCAGCATTCTTGTATGTCACCGCATGCATCTCGCGCTTTTCCGGCCTAAAACAGTCACTGCGGCCGACAGCCGGTCGGATTCGCGGCTTAGCCGCGTCACCGGTGTGTATACTGTCTCCTACAGTAAATTATTGATATCGTCCGATTCCCTCTCCGCTCTCGCTGACTCCCTGGCTATGCGGGGGAGCCGGGGTGGCCGAATGGTAGAGCTCTGGACCTCTAATGCTCGGGTCGTGAGTTCGATCCCGATTGGGGCCAAATATTTGTGCTGGCTTTTTCATCGTTGCCCCCGTCTTTGATATCACTCGTATGTGGTGGAAAAGGACGTTAAACCCCCAAACACCCACCCACCCCCACCCCTGGCTATGCAGAGAAGAAAGAGCATAATGGGTTGGAACCGCAAGAGATAGACGGAGTGCTCCACGGCTACATTACTATAATATTCTGGATATAATACGCAGGATAAATATAAATCTACAGCAGCTTTGCCATTATTCGATTATTTCTGTAATGAATCGTCCCTTCTGCAGGTCATCTCCTCCGGGGCGGTCGGTGGTCTAGTGGTTAAGAGACTTCGTCACCAAAGCGAGAGGGCAGGTTCGAGTCTCACTCGGGGCAAAGAATTTTTCCTTCTCCTATGTGGCACGGATCTTTCGGACCGATCGTCGGGGGTTTTCTCTCCGGGTACTCCGGCTTCCTACCCCTCTGCTTTGGAAATGTTCAGCCCACAAAATTTGAAAATAAATGCAATTCTAAATACCGAAACTTAAATACCTGAGCTGACCCTTCGCACCACGTGATTGTAATGTGTTCATGTCCAGTGTGTGAGAGAATGCGTGTGATTCACGTGAGCGTACGTGGTGGGTTCAGTTCGCGGCGTTTTGAGCCGATTCATGACATTGGGTAAAGCGCCTATACAATACTCACTTATATTATTATCATTATTATTATTATTATCTGTCAGGTGCCCCCCCCCCCTCCTCGCTCCTTGACCCTCTTGATAGTGCATGCTTTAGATTTAGATCTGATGTATGAAAGTGGAAGGCTGAATGGGTTAATGACTCTCTACATCGAGGGCCTATGGATATCAGCGCACACATTATGTCAGACCAAAACAGGCTGCAGTTAGCAGACTATTGTGTTACTGAGAGGATGGATACACTTGCCAGCTGTACTGGGTTGAGCCCAGGTCCACGACCAAACAAGATCTTGGAAATCTGATTCCAAGGTCTTTGATATGACGCTTTCATCAAGGGGGAGGCTATTACGGAGGGAACTCGTACAGGTCTATTTTTAGACGGTTAGGGTTAGGTTTAGGGTTAGGGTTTGGTTGGGGTTTGAACGCGCTATCGGGCGTTTCCGGAATCCCGTGACCTCAGGTGACGTCCGTCTAAAAATAGACCTGTACGAGTTCCCTCCATACCCACCTTTCATCAAGGCATGACGGCGGACGTGACGATATTAAATAGTGTTTTCTACGTCATTGTCAGGGTTAGACTTGCAGAGAATGTAGTGCAAACGCTAGTTTCCCGAGTCGAACCCGAATTGACGTGTAGGGTAAACAGCCACTGAGTGTAAAGAGCTGTCTACATGCACCCACCTGATCGAACACTGACTTTAAACGTGTTCTATAACGGGCTTTACGTGGGAACACCGGCTTAAGCCATCGCTTAAACTTCGTTTTGCGAATAAGGCGTTGTAATGACTAAGCGCTCATGAAACACACACACACACACACACACACACACACACACACACACACACACACACACACACACACATACACACACACACACACACACACACACACATACACACGCACACACACACACACACACACACACACATACACACACACACACACACATACACACACACACACACACACACCAACAACAACGACAACAACAACAACAACAACAACAACAACGCATGAAAGAACACAGAACCATTTACTTTACTTAATTCTAGACCTACGACAACCACGACATTTGCTGCAGAATCAATTAGCAAGACAAGACAATCGTGGCAGAGATTTCAAATCCCTCAGTGCTGACATAGACACACCAGCGGAGGCTTTTAGTTCATGATGGAAACCTAACTGCAACACTCCTCTTCTAGTATTAGGCTCACAGACGTAAAGTTCTAGACGCACCGCGGTGCCGGAAAAGTGTCGCCGCCGCGCGCCATGTTGCTAATACCTGGAAGTGCCAGCTCCCTTACAAAGCGCGCATAGCATTTGCCAGACGCTATCAGCTGTTTACATAGCGCGCATAGCATTGGTCCGCTTTATCTTACGTCACATTTCTGATTCTCTTTCTAAAGAACTTTGTATTTCGAACGAGGCGTTCTATACACAGAGCCTCTGAGTGGTATCAGCAAGATGGCCGACGCGTAGCGACACTCGCAAGCAGCGGTGGCAGCGTGCGGCGGTGCGTCTATCTCTATACGTCTGTGATTAGGCGAGACGAATTCCCAGATACTTGAGTACTTCATCAGTGGATAGTTGGCTAATGGACGATCAGTATGCCCATTAGTGAAGTTGTCATCTCCACCAAAGCTAAATTACAGAACGTGCAGCAGTATCTCTCTCTCTCTCTCTCTCTCTGCTTTACTCTCAAGACAGACATTACCAAAATAATTATTAGCAACGGCAGGAATGAATTGACTGCTTTACGTTAACTACCTCTACCGTCGAAGAAGTTTTCTTGATTTGTCTTGATTCCATTCCCCCCTCCACCACCCCCCCCCCCCCACCCCCCCCCCCCCCCCCCCCCCCCAGTGCAAACAACGTTTACAGTTATCAAATAAGGAATTGTCATTTTTTCTCTCTCTCTCTCTCCTTTTGTATGTCGTGTCTGCAGTGTGAGCGGACGTCAGTAGTAGTAGTAGTAGTAGTAGAGAGAGAGAGAGAGAGAGAGAGAGAGAGAGTGTGTGTGTGTGTGTGTGTGTGTGTGTGTGTGTGTGTGTGTGTGTGTGTGTGTGTGTGTGTGTGTGTGTGTGTGTGTGTAGCATTAGCAACGGCAAGAATGAAAACTGGACCACTGGACCAATGTCTTTTACCGTTGACAAATAAAGTTTCATTTCAAAGTTTCATTTTATTTCATTTCTCCCCTAGTATGTTCTGTTTATGTTCAATGTCCACACTTTCTATCTTCCTTTCCTAATATCGAGTGTTGGAACGGTTCCCCTGAAATTACGCCCAAGGTAATTAATCAATCAATTACATTCAATAAATATAAACGGGAGAACAAACAGCTGTCTTTGAAATCGATAACAATGTTAATTTTTAAATACAAATCTACTCGTACAATGTTAAATTTTAACTACAAATCTACTCGTACCATCACTGATCTGGAAAAAATTCCAAAGTGTCTGTGAAATCCACCTGGCGCTTAGAGCTGTTCTCCATATGATCTATATGAGTCGCTGTCATACTGTGAATGTACATACAATCAGCTCCATATGATCTATATGAGTCGCTGTCATACTGTGAATGTACATACAATCAGCTTGTATCCGAAAAAATCTCAGTAGCTTTCCGTTCATTCGTTCGTTAGTTAGTTGGACATTATGTACTTCGGCCCGTCCTTGCCTGGTTGGTTATCTTCACCTTGGTCATGTACACTGACAAACACAGCACAAATCGCACCGTCTTCATTGTCAACACCCGCTGCCTGCTCCTCTCTGCAGATCGGATTCTGTTTCCTGCCATCATTTACCGCCCTGCTGGTCCTCAGCCTGATGTTTCACCTTCCACCTGCCTCATGTTTCCTGTCCACCTGTCTCATATGTTTCCCACGCTCGTGTCTCCGGTCAGGCCTTCCCCGTTTGTAGTTCCAGCCAACTGTCCGCTCTGGTGGCGTTCTTTGCGTTTTTCTCCGGCAAAACCGTTCTCCATGAGGTCGTCCTGTAGCACCTCGCCGGCTGTAGTTCCAAGCAGCTGCAAACTGGACCGGCCCTCATCTTTTTCTCCAGCAAAATCGTTGTCCTTGAGGTCGTCCTCTAGCACCGTACCGCTGTCGCCATCTTTGAAATCCCCCCATCCCTCTCCCATCGCTTGCCAGCCGTTGCTAGCTGTGTTTTCCTGCCAGTTGTCTTCAAACGCCTTCCACACACCACCGGTTTCACCATCTTCTAGTTCGTTTCCATCATCTTGCTCATCCACCACGTGCAGACGTTTGCGGATCCAGTGCAGCTTGGGTCGGCTAGTCCTGCACGATCTACGGACACACCAAAGGGCGCCAACTCGTGATTTCGACGCCAGGCGGCAGTATCGACGGCAGGTGAACCAGTTGAAATAGGATGTAGACAGACCTAACGAGCAAGGGGCCAACTGAGAAAGGGTCACGACAAACACCAACAGAACAGTCGAACGCATGCTGAAATCCAGAATATAAAAGTGAACACAATTTCTGGGAGTTCTGAAACGTTTCTCTGCGTAGTCTGTCTCTTGCTCTGTTCTTCCGAGAGGCGCGCAAACAGAGACAATTTCTTGAGAAAGGGAAACCAAATAAAACACAAATAAATCTTTCAAGTGTTCAGACTTTGGCGATGTAAATGATGCCGTACTCAGTGCATCTAAAGTCAGATTACGTGACAACACTGGATACTCGCGTTACTCAACGTTCTGGGTAGCAAGCCAAGCCAAGTGTAATTCCGGCCCTCCAAGGGACATAGAAAGTGAATAGCGCTACAGAACGGGAAGTCTAGTGTCTGTTAAAGCCTTCTGTCTCTCAAGGCACGTCCACGACCAAGGACTTGTGAGTCAAGTGTCAAGCAACACGCTATCTTCACGTCTTCACTTTTTCCAACACTGCCCAAAGACGGCTGTGGCAAACGTCGGATCTTCAGCATCTGTTGTGATGACCAACTTGTTCAGTCTTCACTTTCCTCGACAAGATGTCCACGGCTGTCCAAAGTGTTCAATAAAAGTGACAATGCGAAGTCAGTCAGCTCTGTTTTATAGTCGACGTGTTTACCAGCCAGTCGGCATCATGTCTGGTCATTCTACAAGGAACGACTAACTGCAAATATCGAGGGCTTCCTGCAGTAAGGTGTAAGACGTTATCGATACAGACAGAAAGAAGAGAGGCAGCACGTTCTGGCAGGGAACTCTCAATGTATCCAGCCATCAAATAAAAGCAGTCACCAACAAGGTGTCGTCCACAACAAAAGACCCGAAAACACAATAGAAACGACATGGAGCCGATGTGAGAATGATGTGCTAACAAAAACGTTCATTAAGAGGCATCTTATATGAATGTTTTATAAGAGGCGTCTGAGATGGTAATTATCGAAGGCACCAACACGCTGACTATTCTACACGTTGTGAGATACCCTCTTCAAAATCATCTACAAATCTGGGGTCTGATGCATCAAATGAGAGAGAGAGAGAGAGAGAGAGAGGGGGGGGGGGACTGAGACTACAAGCACAATGCGAGATGCACAAGCAGAGACTTGGGTAAGCCTCCATACATGCACGTTGATGATAGTACCGACGTAATACGTCTGAGACTAAAGCTAAGTCTAAGACAAGTCTAGTGGCTTTTCATGCACCAGAACCCTAAGCACGAGGGCTATTCGTTTGGATTTTAACGCATTTCACGCGTACCAATCCTTGTGGTAAGTCATCTAGTTAGTTGTACGTCACAATGGCCGTTCAGCATGATAATGAATGTTCAGACTTCATCATGGGGACTGTGAGACATGCTAACTCAAATTTGCAGGATGCATCACATAAAATCACTGATATATTATGTATTGACCTACGGTCGTGATGGTACCGTTCGGTGGCATGGCGGTCTCATTCCTTAGGAATAACCAAGCCACAGGGATGTTTGTTTCTTCTGGCAACGGGTTTTTACTTCTTCTGTTACCCAGACCTGTAAGGCTATACCCTCCCCCCCCCCCCCCATTATCCACTTCTGAAAACGGACTCCTCCACACACACACACACACACACACACACACACACACACACACACACACACACACACACACACAATTACATAGTTCACTTCTGTTGTTCAGGTCTGTTTTTTCCCCTCAAAGCATTTTCCTGCGCGATACGTAACCTGTATCAAGATCTCTGCAAGTTTTGTTCAGCTAAAGTCAATATCTCTTCCGCGTCTTTTTCAGCTGTTACAGTGTTTGTTTCACGCACCAGTAACTCAAAACCCTACCACTAATCTTGTGACACAACAGAGAAAATGATCATACAACGGTTTGAAGACGTGAAAAACACTGGTAAATCTCTCTGGTAATCATGACAACAAATGCTCAGTCAGTCTCCATTTATCATTCGTCAGTTTGTGCGAATCAGTTACAACGTTGTGATCCGGTCTCGGCTGAACATACTGAATCGACGTTTGATTGTGGATCGGAGTTGTCTTGGCGAGCCTAGTGACGCTTGCGACATCTTTCGGCCACTCTTGCTACTACAGTCTCGTATCTCCAACACCTAAAGCAGACGAACATTGGAAATAATACAGATCTTGTGGTGTACCAAATACATTATATTATGTACGCTAGAAATACAATACATTATGTGTACATTCAAAATACATACATCACGAGTACATTCAAAATACATACATTATGTGTACATTAAAAATACATACATCATGTGTACGTTCATATGTGTACAAATATTATGTGTACATTCTTTGAAACACTTTTACGTTGTGGATGTTTGGCATTTCTACCCTCCTTTGTATAAAACCAACCAATAAGCCATCCAACCAACCAACCAACCAACTCCCATCCAAACAACCAACCAACCAGCCAGCCAGTCAGCCAACCAAGCAAGCAAGCAAAAAAACACACAAACAAACAATCCTCGATTCTACTCGGTGTACCTTCCGGATAAGTTGCTGGAACAATGACGTCACACCATCAGCGTCATCACGAGCTGAGCACTCTGACGTCATGGTGAAATCTGACGTCCAATCTGTAGTGTCACTGTATCGTGTTACTGTCCTGTACAACACACATGCAAAGCGCTTCAAGGATTTTTTTTAACAAGTAGGTGAGAACAAAACAGTGAAAGCGTTTCTCAGCAACACTGATCAGTCATAGCAGATTTTGAAGTGAATTTGGCTTGTCACCAACAATAAGAACAACAACAACAACAAAATTGTAAAAAAAAAAAGTAGGATAGATATTGGGTGGCGCTGCACCGCGCCGACGCGCTTCCCGGGAAGAGGAGGGGGGGCGTATTTCCTGAAAGGGATGATAAAGTGGTAAAAAAGAACAAACAAACAACAACAACAACCCCAAAAAACAAACAAACAAACAAAACAAACAAACAAACAAACAAAAACCACCAACACCAACAACATACTTCCTCCTGCCGTGCCAGTCGAACCTTACCTCACGTGATCTAAGTCATTCTTGTTGCCAAGCAACAGGACAGGTAGTGGCGGACCCTCTGACGTAGCAGCGGTCGACTGTGTCTTTCGTGCACCGTGCACTTGTGTCGTGACAGAAGGTCGGTGTTTCCGGATACAGTTCAGAGCGTGACGAGCGGCGGTCACACTTGACTGATCCGTCACGCTGTAAACCAGGACAGCGGCGTCTGCCTCCATCAGCAACTCACGGGAAGCGGCACGGGTTTGGAGACTCTAAAAACATACATGTGTTTTTTTTAAGTTTTTTTTTTTTTTTTTGGGGGGGGGGGGGGGGAGTATCCTTCTTGAGTGTATTTGTACAGGTGTGTGTGTGTGTGTGTGTGTGTGTGTGTGTGTGTGTGTGTGTGTGTGTGTGTGTGTGTGTGTGTGTGTGTTGGTGCATGCTTTGGTCAAAGTGTTTTTAACGATAGATTGAAATTGCTGAGCTGGTCCTTCGCAACACGTGATTGTTACGTGTGTATGTCCAGTGTTGAGAAAATGCTTGTGATTCACGTGAGTGTGTGTGTCGGGTGCAGCTCGCGGGGCGGTCGTGGCTATTATGGAGGGAACTCGTACAGGTCTATTTTTAGACGGACGTCACCTGACGTCACGGCATTCCGGAAACACCCGATAGCGCGTTCAAACCCTAACCAAACCCTAACCCTAAACCTAACACTAACCGTCTAAAAATAGACCTGTACGAGTTCCCTCCATAATAGCCTCCCCCTCGCGGCGCTTTCAGCCAACTATTTGGGATAAATCAACTATATTAATGTGATTATTATTATTATTATTACGTACCTAAAAATGTCGATTGCCGTTTCAGGCCGTTGGATGAAAACTCACTTTTTAGAGGGTACATGATACATCAATTCATCGGCTTAAACGGAAACGAGGCTATGACGTATTTTGTGAACAGTGCTCAAAATGTGAGCCGAAATATGCGTCGACAAAATGCATATCTCAGATTTTTTACCAAGACGCCCCATTTCCGCACAGTCCTTCAGACACTTTTTAACCCTAAAGCAAACGTTGACCAGCATACATGTGAAAATAGTCTGTTCCTTGCTGCGATCGTCGTTCACCGAGTGCTGCACGTGCCGAGTGACAAACGGCAAAATGCGTGGACGGTTAAATGTGCTGTCTGATTGAAGCTGAACAGACTACAGGAAAAGACCGTCTAGTTTCTCTTGCAATCCGTCTCCTGTCGAATGGGTCTGTGAACCCAGAGTTGAATCATCGTGTTCACAAGGAGTCGTTTGTCAGTTGAAAAGCATGCCAGGGATTCAGAGATACCTTTGATTTTCTTTTGCGGGGGAGGGGGGGGGGGGTAGGATTCAGAGGGGGGGGGGGGGCCGGGGTGATAGGGGAGTCATTTATGTGGTAGTGATTTTTCAGGAAAACTCTCTCTGGAATAATTCATGTATGCACATGTATGGAGTTCAGAAATACTGGTTTGTATCAGTCAGTCTCTCTCTCTCTCTCTCTCTGAATATTCAGCAGCATCTTCGCGGCACACACACACACACACACACACACACACACACACACACACACACACACGAACGCACAGAGAGAGAGAGAGAGAGAGACTGACTGATGCAAACACTGATACAGACAGACAGATAGGCAAAGAAAGCGAGAGCAAACCTTGCCGCTGACGTCAGTGATGCGCAGCGACACCTGCCGGTCGTCAAGAGTTACTGTTCTTTCGTACGCCATTTCCTCCGTTTCAGCAAACTCGGAGAGAAATCGGCGTGTTAGGAAGCGCACTGCCAAAGCTGAAACAGACAGGCAGACATCGATCACACGAGCAGACATGCGGAACTTAGATAAATAACGGGGGTTAAATTACACCAGTCATTTTTGTCAGTTTGTTTCCTTCTTTCTTTAGGTTTGTAGTCAAAAAATTGTGCTAATAAAAAATATTGTGCTTTTTTTTTTTGGTCTCTCTCGTTGTCCTGTCTTTTATCACGCTTACGTGATGGAAAAGACGTCAAACCCGCTAACAACAAACAACAAAATCTTTCTTTTGTCAGTGTGTGTGTGTGTGTGTGTGTGTGTGTGTGTGTGTGTGTGTGTGTGTGTGTGCAGGGCCTGATCGGGGGGGAAGGAGGGGGGGGGGGGGGTGAGGAGGGTGGAGGCTTTGGGGGCACAAGTATGCATGGAGTTCAGAAATACTGACTCTCTCTCTCTCTCTCTCTCTCTCTCTCTCTCTCTCTGAAGGTGCAGCGTGGAAAAGCTAGGTAGAGGCGGGGAAGTAGAACTACAGTTTCTGTTTCTGTTTTGGCCCTCATGTTTGTATAAGGTGTAAATCAGCACCACTGGACAGGGAGGTTCTGCAAGATCTGACAAACAAGCAATCACAGTATCAGAAGTATATCTAATGAACGGAATTCAGCTGATGTATAGCAACGTACGGAACTGTTGCCTTCTCGTTAACGACCTTGTCTGCCCATAAAACACATGTATATGACTGCCGGTAGGTTGATGTCCGCTGCTGATTACATTGTCGCGTCTTGTGTTTGATCCCTTTATTCCCAATCAGAAATAATTATGGGTTGCCTTCGAAGCTCTCTCTCTCTCTCTCTCTAAGTTTCTGTAGTTTAGCAACGGCAAGGTTGTAAACTGGCCGATGGCCAGTATCTTCTACCGTTGAAAATTAAAGGGTTGTCATTTGTCATTTGTTACTGATTTCTCTCTCTCTCTCTCTCTCTCTCTCTCTCTCTCTCTCTCTCTCTCTCTCTCTCAAAGTCAAACATACACTGAAACACACACACACACACACACACACACACACACACACACACACACACACACACACACACACACACACACAAACCCCGACAATGGGAACAGACAAATTAACAACCACCAATAACATCACCACCCCGCGCATACCTTTGACATTAAGCGCACCCCGCCCCCATACCTTATGAGCCACGCACTTCACAGTTGATAATCAAACTACACCCACAGAAATACTCAGTGATGCTGACGTCAGCCGCTGCACCCTCTTGGACAATTTACTGTCTTCAGTCATTCGTCAGTCAGTGCATCACCAGATGCTAATGTAATGCTAGCTACATGTAAACGGTTTCTGAAATCAGTGCACCTGATCGTATGCTCTTGAGAACCGTTTGAAACATGAGAGAGAGAGAGAGAGAGAGAGAGAGAGAGAGAGAGAGAGAGAGAGAGAGAGGGAACGATGTTGTAACCAAACTGACAATTCTTATCTTTTCTCATTGAAAAGAGTATTTTCTTGCCATTCCTTCGTCTTTTGTGGGTCGTGATGGCAACCGAAAAACAAAACAAAAAACACCCCCCCCCACAATGAAAAAACAAACAAACAAACAAACAAACACAACAACAATTAAAAAAACACAACAACAAAATCTACAACAAAACAAACAAACAAAAACTAAAAAAGCCCAAACAAACAAACAAACAAAAACAAAACAAACGAGAACAAAAATTTAACAAGCAACAACAACAACACTAAAGAAGCGAACATAAAACCCCAAATTAAAAAACGACAACAATGGCAACAACCAGCAGCAACAACAACATCAAAAACCCAGATGCTTATTTGGCATAGTAACCAACAAGTATAAAGCGTAATGCCATTCGGCAAGGTTGAGTTGAATGACCGGAACACTGGCATCCATGATAAAGGGGCGGTCGGTGGTCTAGTGGTTAAGAGACCTGTCACCAATGCGAGAGGTCAGGGGTTCGAGTCCCACTCGGGGCAAAGAATTTTTCCTTCTCGTATGTGGCACCGTTCATTCGGGCCGATCGTCGGGGGTTCTCTCCGGGTACTCCGGCTCCCTCCCCCTCTGCTTTGGAAATGTTCAGCGCACCAAATTTGAAAAAGAAATGCAATTCTAAATTCCGAAATTTAAATAGCTGAGCTGACCCTTCGCACCACGTGATTGTAATGTGTTTATGTCCGGTGTGTGAGAGAATGTGTGTGATTCACGTGTGCGTGCGTGTTGGGTTCAGTTCGCGGCGCTTTGAGCCGATTCATGAAATTGGGTAAAGCGCCTATATAATACTCATTATTATTATTAAATTCAAAATAATCAAAGTACTGACATAAAAATGTACATCACACACTTTGGGCATCATCATAAATGAAGGGCAGAAGCCAAAAGCGTGTTGTAGTTATACCGACCTGATTTGCCCACTCCCTCCTGTCCAAGAATAATGATGTGTACCGGGATCTTCATAGCGTCAGATGACGCACGCATTACGTCACAATGACGCCTGGCAGATATGTCACACTGATGCCTGACTGATGTTACGTCACAATATCTTGCAAATGTTACGTCACACTGACTAGCAGTTGTTACGTCACAACAACCGGTAGATATTACGCCACAGCATCCGGCAGATGTCGCGTCACAAAAACTAGCAGAATTTCTGTCACAATAATGCCTGGCCGATCTTACGTCTTGATAAATGGGAGAGGTTCCGTCATGATAAATGGCATATGTTACGTCACAACAACTAACAGATGTTGTTCTCTTTTTCTCGTCTAAAGCTCAGTTCATGTTGTGGGCTTCTCTCAGACTTCCAGTTTTGTCGCTAGATCCGATAAATGGTGAATGCAGGTCAGTGGCCAGAGATTTCTGATTTAAACAAGACACAGAAAAACACAGAGACGTCAAGGGTACACATCTAGCCACGTTTTGTCTTGTCACAAACGTTTATGACTGATACATGTACGTGCTACAATGGCCGGTTGTATACTTGTTCTTCCAGCATGTACAGAACTTGGTAACAAAGGATTTTAACAGTACAAACATTAATGTACTTTTTCCTTTCAGCCACCAAGCAGATGAAAAACGCTTTATCGGTCCCATGGACGTTCAAATATACACACAGAAACAGTTTCAGCATTTGAAAACACCTGGAATATTCTCTCTCGTGCACGGTACTAAGTCATAGCACCGGCTCCTTTGAAGAGCGTCCTCGCTTCCTTCGGATATTTCTCTCCTTCCTATAGATACCAGTCATATACGCAGTCGCTGAACTCAAAAAAAAAAAAATTGTAGCTCGGTTCAGTGGCTGGTTGGTTGGTTGGTTGGTTGGTTGGTTGCGGGTTTAACGTCCTTTTCCGCCACGGAATGATGATAACAAAGAGGGGGCTACGGGGAAAAATCCAGCACAAACATTTAGCCCCCAGCCGGGATTCGAATTCACGACCCGACCGCGATAGCAGACATCACGAAAGCTGAACACAGGTGGAGCGTGAACCGTACTGTATTCACCAGTCTCAATACAGTGACTGCACGGACAGAGTCGGTGATCACGACCACCAGATCCAGCATCCTATACAGCACACGTCCCCCCCCCCCCCAACACACACACACACACACACACCCCATGCCCTGCACCTTGCTTGTAAATCGTTGGAAAGGAAGTCCTGTCTTTCCTCCGTCATCACCAGCCGACACCCACATACGTGAGCCGCTTCCGTAACAAGTTAAACAAACTGGAGGCGGGAAAACCATCCCATCATGGACTGAACCAGCACAAATATCTTTTGACTTCCGTGACACAAACAGTTCTTAGGAGCTAGCTGCCTTTTGCTATGGCTGGGGCCACCAAACAAGTGCCGGCTTCTTGAATCCGTTTCGTGAACTGAACTGCCTTTTTCAATGACCAAAGCCACCAGACGAGCGGTGCTTGAGTGGTTCTGGTGGCGTTCTGTATGGAAGCATCTGGTAAAGGTGGTGGGAGGTCGGTAACAGTTTAAGCCGTTTGTTTAATCGTTCCCGCCGCTGATAGCCGCCTGTCTGCTGCTGGAACTTCTTTACGCGGGGCTTTGTGAGGCGCCTCTACAGACCTGGCGTTCTTTACCCTCAGTGCCGTGCGGTTTCGCATCGTTTCCTTTCTCACCTGACTTCCGTCTGACGTCTATAACGGTTTCATGAGTTTCGCGTTTATGAATAGTCAGCCCCGATATTGCAAGGGGTAAGGTCAAAGCACTCAGTGATAATAACTTTTTTTTTAACAATGCGACAGCACAAACTATAACAATTTAATTCCTGCGTGCAGTGAACAGTGCGCATTATTATTATGAATAGTAGTAGTAGTGGTGGTAGTAGTAGTAGTGATAGTAGTAGTGATAGTAGTAGTGATAGTAGTAGTGGTAGTAGTAGTGGTGGTAGTAGTACTGAGTAGTAGTGGTAGTAGTAGTAGTGGTGGTAGTGGTGGTAGTAGTAGTAGTGGTGGTAGTGGTGGTGGTGGTGGTGGTAGTAGTAGAGGAGCAGTAGTAGTAGCGGTAGCCTTCAAGTTTCAAGTGTATTTTTATTTCCATAAAAGACCCCGCAGGGGCACACGGAAATTAAAAAAAAGAAAGATAAATAGAGCTTGCATGATTAGTTTGAGTGGTTTACCACGAAAGACACAACGAGATGTTTCAATTTTTTGCCGTAGCTACCGAGCCTCCGGCGAGATAGCAACGGTAAAAATTGGAACATCGAGTGGTTTCTTTCGTGGGTAATCACGAGAACTAATCCTGTAAGCTGTTTATACCATGAGTATTCAGAGTATTACCTCTACTAGCATACATTTTCTGCAACATCTTATTTTTCCTTTCTTATTTTTCGGGTGGGATGACCAGTGACTTAAGTACCCCCTCAAAAATCTGCGCACTGATCTGTTAGACAATGATGCGTAGGGCAGCTGAAACTGCTTGGTGTTAAGAAGAATATCATTGAAAACATGTGCTCATGTTAGTAGTGTGGTTGTGTGTTGTGTACTGTGTTGACAGATAATAGCTGTGTTGTTCGTTTGTTTGTTTTTAGAAGGTTGAGTGAGACAGAGAGTTTGCCTCACGTTTAGTTCATATTATGTTTTAATGATGTAGATCTGTTCTCCGTGTTCCAGAAGTTCCTACTGTTTTAACGAATATTCTAGAAGTGGTGACCTTGTTTTGACTGTAGCTAATTTTGCCACGGGAGACTGACGGTATGCGTGCAGGGTCAAGGTCTGAGTCTCCCGGAAATCTCGTGCAACTCGCTTTTTTTTTAGGGGTTGTTTACGATTAGAAGGAGTTATATAACGCGCCGAGATTCGGGGGGCGGGAACACGATAATGCTGGATTCTTCTCAGTTTTAAAATAGTAATGAGATGATTTACGTTCTGATTTTTGATTGGTTCCTTCATGATAGGTCAGTCTAGAATGTACTAGAACGCTATGAGACTGTATATAAAGGTTATGAGATGTGTGTGTGTGTGTGTGTGTGTGTGTGCATGAGAGAAGCTCGTATGTGTGAGCGTGCAGTGTGACATTAGAGACGTGCTGTGGTAAATTTCACACAGCTATAACTGTTCTACGCGCTCACGAGTCTTTTTTGTGAGTGAATGAGACTTCTTCCGCAGTCAATACAAGAACTCGCTACGTGAAGAGTGTGTGCCTGACAGTCACCGTATTCCTCGGTAAGACGACGGGCTCTTTGAACATTCACCACGTAACAGCTCAAGTACTGGCATTCAAAAGTGCACTCGAAAATATCATGTATTACGTGATCCAAGCAAAATAAAATTTGACCCCCAAAAAGTGAAAAAAAAAACCAAAAAAACAACAACAACAACAAAAAACCCCTATGCAGCGGCCGTGACGTATGACTTCCAAATGATTAAAATGACGCACTTTCTGCGTTGAACTCCAAATCACCCACCCACCCTTCCTATCGCACTGCTACCAGCATGTGAAATAAACGTGACCCCCCCACTGTCATATTGAACTTATCAGCTGGGAACGATTTGCGAGTCTAATCATGTCTGGCCTTTAAAACCGTATTACGTCTTATAGATGGGAGAGTACTTCCGAATCTTGGTTTCCCCTGTAGCTCAGGCGTAATTGGCCTGGGACTCGCGTCCCCTTATGACGCAGAAACTTGGCTGCGGCGTTTAGTGAAGAACTTAATTACCACTACTCTCTATCGGAAGCAGAGTCTGTGATCCATTACAAGTCCATTAAGTCCTTGCAAGGTACTTTCGCTCGTGGACTTGACCACAGTCACGTGATCATTGTAATATTAATCACGTCCTCCGCTGGGTCAATTCGTGTTCAAGCTATACTGACTGCCTCTGGAAGAAGCGTCTGAAAATGGACGCATATACAACTGCCTTTATATATATCGTGACCGGAAAGTGCTCGGCTCTTAAAATATTCTCAGGCAAGTTTGATCGGCAGAAAATGAACCATGCAAATGGTAAAATTCCTGTTTCGTTGCTCAGATGTCGAAGCAGTAACCAGCTATCTTTTTCTCTTTCTGCCATATAATCCTTCCACCCTCCCCCACCACCTGACCTTTACCCTACATAGACCCCCCCCCACACACACACACACAAACAAACACCCTTTTGGAGTGTGTGTGTGTGTGTGTGTGTGTGTGTGTGTGTGTGTGTGTGTCAGTGTGTGTGTGTGTGTGTGTGTGCACGCGCGCGCTCACTACATAGACCCCCCCCCCACACACACACACACACAAACACACCCTTTTGGAGTGTGTGTGTGTGTGTGTGTGTGTGTGTGTGTGTGTGTGTGTGTGTGTGTGTGTGTGTGTGTGCACGCGCGCGCGCGTGCGTGCTTGCCGCAGAATTTATTTTTTTTCTTTCATGTTTCTGAGGATGTCCTGTGACTTCATATTGCTTCCATAAAATTAGAATAGAATCCACACATACACAAGAGCGCCTCGTTCTGTCGGTCGGGTTATGTTCTCAGAGTAGTCGTCACACCGAATGCCCTCTCCGTGTTGCAGGTGCTGGCTGGTTGTGTGTGGATAAGGGATACTGCCCCGTTTACCTGTGTATCTGTGTCAGGTAATTGTTTAACCGTATACCCAGCCCAGGTTCGGCCTTGCCGCCGGCTGGTGTCAGGTGCGCCTGTTCTGCTGCACGTGCGTCAGTAAACCTTATATTAATTTAACCCTTGTGTGTGTGTGTGTGTGTGTGTGTGTGTGTGTGTGTGTGTGTGTGTGTGTGTGTGTGTGTGAGATGTCACTACCCACAACTGCAACAAACTGCCGTCCCCCCTCCCCGACAGACACACAGACACAGACAGACACACAGACACAGACAGACACACAGACACAGACACAGACACAGACACACACACACACACACACATACACACACACACACTGAATTTTCGTTTGCGTAGTTAGCCTTTAGGTGAATAGTCACACTACATAAAACACAAACAATATAAACATGAACTGCACATTACATGAATATTACATTGGGTGAGTTAAAAAAAACAAAAACAAACAATGAACAAAAACAACAACCAACGGACAGATATAATAGTTGTAATACAATCTGAGATCGAAAATAATTGGTCAGTTTATTTCTCTTCTGTTTAGCTATTTTGATAAACGCGTGGTACAAGTTTATCTGGCATCAACTGGGAGGAGGGGGTGGGTGGAGGAGGGGAGGGGGTTCACAAGTTTTTAACGTTTGTGAACGGGCTAAGGTGCAACCAACGATCTTCTTGGCCCACACAGGTTAAATAAAGATCAAGATAATTTTGATGATGATTTATTAATCCCATTACTGGGAAATCATTGCTGGAGGTTCAAGCTCTAAGAAACATAAGCATCAATAATTTAAGTTAGTTAGACATACATCTTGTCACATCAGGGGGTAACTGCCATACTGATACATGAAACCCGAAAACATAATACCAAAGTCTGATCACTCGATCACTGAATCGATCATTTCATACAATCATTTACGAAATGCGGCACAGCATTAACAGTAACTTAAAATCAACAACAACAACAACAACAACAAAGCTGTTGGTGGTGACATGGTGGTATTTTATACTGATTTTGTATCGTAGACCAGATCGTTATGAGCTCTGACCGACAAGAAAGAACGTCTGAACCTCCCTGTACTACAGGTAGACATGAGCACTGCAAAAAGGCTGTTACTGAATTGACTCTTCTGTGCTTCAAATAGTAAACAGGGGGTGGGGGGAGCTAACGCGCGCCTAAATGAGGGCCAACATAGGCTAATAACGTTACTTTAGTCGGAAGAACTTTGCACGGTCTTTATCAAGGCAAATTTTGAGCTGGAAATTCTGCAAACAACGGGTGCTCGCCATGCTGGGTCAAAGGCGACTTCTACTGAGCCAAGGGGGACTACTACCTTTGTTGGCGTCGTCTGCTAGGGCATTAGGGAAGAGAGAGAGCTCTTGCACAAAATGAATTACTTGTTCAGTGTAGTTAATTACTTGTGGTGGACTGCTATGATGTCCGCTTCTGCTGGATTATTGTTACACTGGTGTGTCTGCCTTCTGCCTCTCGTCCACTACCGCCAGACTCTGTGACGATCAAACAGTGACATCAATTATAATGTTATCATTGGCACATCGTCACAAACATTCACAAAACGCGGACACACTGTTTCGATTCACTGACGTACATTTTGTGATTTTCTTCTTCTTCTTTTTGTTTCCTTTTTTTTCCTTTTTTTGATGGGAGGGTACATGAGAATGTTGTGTTTGATATTATGTTTCTCGTCAAGTTTCCGGTTTTTTTCCATTAGCAGAAGGAAGAACAATATTCTTCAGTATAGAACTGTTGAAATGCACATGGTTTTTGATACTGCCACGAGCAGTGTAACTCGTTTAATTAAACCTGTTATCGTGGAGTAAACAGCAAAACTTGTGTTGTTTATGAAGCACGCCTGTCTCACCATATGTCTCTAACAAACACACACACACACACACACACACACACACACACACACACACACACACACACACACACACACACACACACACACACGCACGCACGCACGCACGCACGCACGCACACCACTTTTCCAGACCATAGTTACTCCTACTTACAAATCCCTGTGTGAATCCTGACGTGCACTTTTGCATTTTTTCATAAGGGTTCCCCCCCCCCCAACAAAAAAACAACAAAAAACAAACAACAAAAAAACCCCCAAAAAAACCAACAACAAAACAACAACAAATATAACAAAGAGAAAGAAGAAGAAGAAGAAGAAAACCGATTTACAATCGAATTTGTACACGCGTAGAATTATGATATATTGCACCTACCCAGTCATAAAAGGCCACGGCACAGACACTGATCGTTCGAATCTCTTCAGCGTTGCACGTGCTGAGCAGCTCACGTGCTTGTGTCACGTGCTGCATGCTGATATCAGCGACATTCTGGTTTTGGATGCGTCGCAAAACACTCTTCTGTCCGGTCGCGCGCAGCAAACTTTGTAAACGCTTCCATTTCTGCAAGACAGTGTAAAAGTGTAGTTTACTTTACAAACTTAAATACAGGAATGAACGAGCGTTGTTGCCGTCTTGTTAATGGTTTTACTGTTGTTGTGTTTTCGTGAAAATATCTTGACTATTACATACGTTACAAATACACATACCTTTGAGGTACAGAAGCAAAATAATTATTTACCAGTTCGTAATTGCACATATGTTCCTCTTAACTTCTGGATGCAAAATACAAATACAATGCGAATGGTAGCAACAATGCGATGCGTAAAAGATGATCTCTCTCTCTCTCTCTCTCTCTCTCTCTCTCTCTCTCTCACCTATGTAACCACATCGTTTTCCTTATTGCAGTGTGCTTTTTTTAATTTTTTTTTTGCTTCTACTGATGTGTGTGTGTGTGTGTGTGTGTGTGTGTGTGTGTGTGTGTGTGTGTGTGTGTGTGTGTGTGTGTGTGTGTGAAGATTAGTTTAGCAAGGACAAGATTTAATAGAGGTCATGTTACCTAATCTTTTATCCTTGGAAAATAAAGTTCATTTCATTTCATTTCATCTCTCTCTCTCTCTCTCTCACTCGCTGTACAGATTTACATAATCATGTTAGTCTGCATTAAATTTAATCATTTCTGTTTCTTGGTTATCTTTGTCATCTATTTTAGCTATCATGCTTATTCGCCGCCTTCCTGTATTTCAGTTTTAATGTCTATATTGTATATAATCCTTAGCTTACCTTTACTCTCGTACTGCAGTCTAGCAACGGCATGGTTGCAAACTGGCCTTTTGGCCAAAATCTTCTACCGTGGGAAAACAAAGGATTGTCATTGTCATTTTCTCTCTCTCTCTCTCTCCGCCGAGAGTTGTCCCCAGCAGCATGCTAACAGATTGTTGCTTCCCTTGGACTGTAGAAGCTCGTTTCGCTAGCGCTGTATTCAGTTCCTCACTTTATTACTGTTGGCAATCCCATAAATCGGACCCCCGCAGCCAACTTTTGTGCGCGCGGATTTTTCTGTTCACACGCTCCCAGCGTGCACTGGGCGGACTGCGCTGCCAGCCTGGCGATGGACAATACACAAAGTGCGATAGCGCGCGGCCAGGGGCGACTGGCTGGCGTAGCAAGGAAAAAAATTAAAACCGTGTTTTATCCACAGGCGTGGCGACGGCGTCCCCGGGGAATGCCGGCTACAAAAGGATTTGGGAGTGCATTTTACCGCTGGCAAGCGTGCAATATTACCGCGTGTGAAAGGCCTTTCAGCATGGAGTTAAAGGCAGACATTACAAAACACAAAAGCAAAGGCAACAGCAAAAGAAAATTAAAAGGTATAACAAAAACCCAACCTGCACAGTTTTCTTGTTTTCACCCAGGAGAAGGAAAGTCGCCATGACTGTGGTCTTGACCGCCGGGGGCGGCTTGTTGTAACTGTGCACCTCGCTAATCAGACTCGGCTTCAGCTCCACCACGTCATGTGACACGCGTGCCAGACGGCGCAGGCGCCGGAGTGTTACTTTCGCTTCCGGGAACCACTCTGTCCTGTGCAGAAGGTAGGCGACTTGGGACAAGTCTGCTTTGCTGATAATGTCGTGCAGTGCGACGTGATCTCGTTTTTCAATGGCGTCACTGATGGCTGTAAAGTGACAGAATTATACCGACAAATCAACACAACTAGGGAAAAAAAGCTGCACAAAATGATCCAAGAGTGTTTGGAGACGGCCGTGTTTTTCAGTTGGTCTGATCAGAATATTTAGGTGGCACAACTCATCGTTTCTACAACGGTAGAAGTTACTGGTCACGATAACCACTTTTTCATGCTTGTCGTTGTGTGTGTGTGTGTGTGTGTGTGTGTGTGTGTGTGTGTGTGTGAGAGAGAGAGAGAGAGAGAGAGTGTGTGTGTGTGTGTGTGTGTGTGTGTGTGTGTGTGTGTGTGTGTGTGTGTGTGTGTGAGAGAGAGAGAGAGAGAGAGACCTTGACGGTACAGATCCACCAGACGCTGGTAGGCCTGGTTCAGCTGCTGCTTGTCGTCTGTCACGTGCTCATTACGGAACACGCGGATCGCTATCTCCAGCCTGTCCGGATGGTCATCAGCTATCGCCTTCTCCAGCTCGTCACGTAACTTAACAAACAGAATGTCTAGTGAAGCGGGTACCAACATTCATACAGGTTATCGTTTTCCCACAATTTCCATCATCATCATTTTCACATCCCTCCCACTGTCATTGTACTGATAACAGAAGCTGAAAATGCACGTGTTCAACACAAATAAGCCCGCATCTCTATCTCTCTCTCTCTCTCTCTCTCTCTCTCTCTCTCTCAAAACATGAAAACAATTCCTGGTTTCGAGCTAGCTTGGCTTCTTGGCTTTCTCTTATAGGACCGTCTACTTTGCAGACTAGTCTGTGTAAATGTTTCCTCTGTCTGTCTGTCTGTCTGTCTCTCTCTCTCTCTCTCTCTCTCTCTCTCTCACACACACACACACACACACACACACACACACCTGGTCCTCCTTGCTTTTGATGGTCTCCATTAGTTTGGTGTCTGACGTCAGCAGATAGTTGATGACGTTCACAAAGTCTCCATCACCATCTCTCTCCTTGGCGTCGATCTGCAGGGCAAACTCGGGGTTGTTGGCCTCGTAAGGGACCTTGACGTGTATGGTGATCGTGTCTTCCTCCTCTTCCTGTGTCAAACGGTTCTCCAGTTCCTGGCTGGGCAAAATACTGTGCACGAGCCGCGCACGGACGTCCAATGGTTTTCGCGTGCGAAACCGGAAGCGGACCTTTTCTCCCTCACGCGCCACAAGAACGCCTTCATCACGTGACGGGTCCAGCAAGCCAGCCTGGACCGCCTCCTGGCTGAAGCCGTACCCTAGCTCTGGAACAGCAGGGAATCGCTTTTGGGTTTTCCCAACGCCGGTCACGTCAATACGGAGCTCACAGAGTTTAGTGTTCTTCACGTCTTTCAGTTTCAGGTAGTAGATTCCGTTTAGCGGGAGACGCAGCAGCAGGAAACGAGTGTCTGGAGACTTCATCTTCACCACGTATTCTTCCACTTGTTTGTCATCAGGGAATTTGCGCTTGGACTTGTTTTCGTCGTAGAAAAGTGTATAGTTGATCGTGACGTCACCTTCAGGCAGTTTGTCAAACAGGATGCACGCCCTGCCCTCTGGTGCCGGGGTTACGGCCTTGAGCTTGTCAGAAAGATGCCACGGTGATCTTAAATAATACCGAGAGAAGTTTGGCGTTGAGATGAATTTGTCCTCGGTCCATGGTTGTTCCAGCAGCTGCCATTTGCTTTCCTCAGGCAGCGCTTGGTAAATCAGTACATCGGGGTCTGGTAGAAAATATTCTTCTCTGAAAGTTGTCCCTTCCAATTTGCCCTCCACCCTATTAATAAACATTGGAAGGAAAATGAGCCGACACTCGTTTCACAGACTATTATAGATTTAACACAGTTTTAGATAACTTAGGTGCTGCACCGCTCTCAAGGCAAAAAGTTTGTTTTCTGCAGTTATTTGTTGTACTTTGCTGGCGTGTCACAACAGTGTACAGTACGGATCTACAATACTTTACTTCTTGTTATCTTAGGCGTAATTACAGTGCCGTCTGCTTTAATTTACATTAATTTATCTCAGCTTATGTGTTATAATTTTTGTACCTGTCCCTAAGGGCCTGTCCAGAATCTTCGATAATAACAGTCCCAGGTGGCGCCTTGACTGTAACACCCGTGAAGTCCGGTATCATGAGTCTCCAAAAACCATCCACGTGAACAGCACTCCAGGCCTGGTTAAGCTCGAAGTCACCAGGGCGGTAACTCCACACATTTTTGTTGATGCCACGCACACAGACACAAGGGAGACCCGCAAGTCTGTTGACGAAGGTGCCAATGCAAAATGGTAAAATGACAGAACTAAAACAATGGTGTCAGATATGAGAGAGAGAGAGAGAGAGAGAGAGAGAGACTGACTGACTGAAACGTTTATTTCAGGATAAAGACTTGTAGGCATGGTCTGCCTATCTTACAAGCTGTCCTGCTAATCTACGAACACTAAAAAAATAAAGGCTAACATTACAAAAAAAAGTATACCAGGCACAAAGGGAGTAATCTAATAAGAAAGTAGGAAAAAAAAAACAAAAAAACAAAAACAAAAACAAACCAAAAAAAAAACATGCAAAGATACAAAGAAGCGCCGCAAGAAATTCAAAGGAAACACATCGGAAAATAGGTGAAGAAGTAGACAGCATGGTGTTTGAAATTGTAGTATACAACATAACCTGTAAAAAGGTAACATGTAATAGTGCCATCTGATAACGAGTAATTTAGAGAGAGAGAGAGAGAGAGAGAGATTCGACTTGATCTGTAGGGAAGGAAGGGATGTGACAGTTCCACAAAGCAAACAATGGACAGGGTGGGGTGGGTGTTAGGGAGCTTAACGTCCTTTTCCACCACGTATGGGTTATATCAAAGACGGGGCAACGAGAAAAAGGCCAGCACGAATATCTGGCCCCTGCCCGGATGAACAATGGACAGACCCATGGTGTTAAGCGGCATATACTGAATATTAACCCTTTGATTTGAGAAGGAACTCCGTGGGGGGGGGGGGGGTGTTTAGGAGTTTAACGTCCTTTTCCACCACATAAGGGTGATATCAAAGACGGGGCAGGAAGAAAAATGCCAGCACAAATATTTGGCCCCAGCCGGGATTCGAACTCACGACCCGAGCATTGAAAGGCCAACGCTCAACCATTCGGCCTCCCTGGCTCCCCGGAACTCCGTGGCTTTACTAGACCATCATTGTGGTCTACATGACGTCACGTCTGTCAGCCAAAGGAATCAACACCTACAAGAATCGTATTTCACATTCGTTTTTGTTGTTGTTGTTGTGTTTTAATGTTGCGGTCGAAACTTATTTTTAATTTGGTGCTAAAATGCTGCATTAGAGAAGATGGATTTTCCCCACCTGCACAGATGTATGAAGATTACGTTGTGTCCCCCCTTCAGTCCGAACTGCTTGAGGAACATGTATGGCGTGTAGTTGGCAGCATCAGTCCTCGTGTAGATGTCCTGGTATAATTCCTGACTGCCCAGCCACACATAGAGCGCCCTCACTTTCTGCACGTCACTAGTCAGCCCTTCCAGCAGGTACCCCAGCAGCTGGTCAAAACTCAGCAGAAGTTTTTCCGGAGCCTGTAAAGTTACACAATACTAATAGCTTCCGGAGCATATAGTAACAATTCTGCTAAACATAGTACAGAATTTTCTCCCCTGTTGAAATTTATGTGCAGAGTAAAAATTGGCAATCTGGGGCTGTTTCTTGGCTTTAAAAATATAATATAGCGTTTTCTTTGAAATCTCTCTAATACAATACAACCCAGAACACAAATAGTTCGGTAGCACTTTGTACAGAGTCTGTGTATTTGTTGTTAGCCGTTTGAAATTTTACGATTTTGTGTTGCTTTCAATTGTGTTGCTCTCTTCATTCAAAAAAAAAAAATCGAGAAAATGTATTTTTCATTTGAACAAAATACTGCTTAAAACTGTCTGATGAATGTTTCCCGATTTCACAGACTATAAAATAATCACACCATCGACTATGGATGTTGGCGTAGACGGGGTGAGGGTTGGGTGGGGTGTTCGGGTTTAACGTCCTTTTCCGCCACATACGGGTGATATCAAAGACAGGGCAACGATGAAAAAGCCGTAGATGGGGGTGATAGCAGAAAACCTGCATGCTTGGCCTATACGCAAAGCGAAAAACAACAACAACAACAAAAAACCCAACAACAACAAAAACGCGACAGAACATCTTTCGTATCACGAGACATATAACGTACACACCTGTTGAGCCCTTTTGTCAACAGCTTCAAACTTCGCCTGGTCAAACACGTCACTTTTCTTTCCAACAGGTGGCGCTGCTGGTGGATAGTTGCGTGTGTCGTCATTGTGCAGAATGCAATTCTGTCAGACAGAGACATTGTTTGGGGTGAGCGGTGGTCTAATGAATGGGCAGCGAGTCGGACTGAGCTACTGGACAGCCGTCACAGTTGTCATGACGACACACAAACAAGCACGCGCCCGAAAGAGACTGACTGACTGACTGACTGAAACTTTATTTTCCAAGGATGAGATAATAGACGCACAGGTCTCTCTTACTATCTGTCCTTGCTACACTAACAAAGCACTCAAAATGCATCAGAACACACACACACACACACACACACACACACACACACACACACACACACACACACACACACACACACACACACACTCGTGCGCGCACGGACTGACCAGCACTTTCACGCTTTACAGCACATTTCACGAACATTACAGTGTAAATGCTTATGCAAAGAATAAGAAGCTATCAAGAGAGAGAGAGAGAGAGAGAGAGAGATCCAAATCCTTTAAGCAATCATTACACGCTCGGTTGCTCTAATGTAACATTTTGATATATTCGGATACCCCAAATTTCAAGCCATTCGGTTGCGTATTTTCGGAGAAACAGGCCTCGACACAATTCACACACACACACACACACACACACACACACACACACACACACACACACACACAGACGGCACTCACTGAGGAGGAGAAGCGCGTTCAGCGCACCATACATGTCAGCATCGATGACGCACGTTTTCTTACGTCATTGTCAGAGTTACACTTGCATAATCGTCTCTGCGGGAGATCGGCAGTGACGTGCGTTTGTACCACAGATGCTTGCCCATGAACGTGGAAAATTTAGCCCGTCCTATGATGTTGTTTCCATTACGATGGAAACAACATAATTTCTGGCTGCCGGGCTGCTCCGGCTTTCCTCCCCCAGGCTAGGTATACTGGGTCGCGCTGCACCACGGCGACGCGCTTTCCCTGTGAGAAGCAGCCCGAATTTCCGGAAATGGACACTAAAGTAGTAGTAGTAGTAGTAGTAATAGTAGTAGTAGTAGTGGCAGTTTATTAAAACCATATAGAATCTGTTTGTGTCTTGTGTAGTCTCACCTGAATCTCCGCCATTGTCAGCGCATCCGGGTCTTCCGGTGGAAACTTCATTCTGTAAATCTAAAAATTATGAATTTTACTCCCAACAATTCAGTCGTAAAGCAGAATTATTATGAAAAGCCCAAGTGCCACTGCTACACGGAAACTTGGTGACTTTTGGTGTTATCCAACGGTACATAAAAATTCAAGGAAATACATTAGTAGATGCAGGTTTTTATGGACTTTTGTTTTTTTAGGAATAAAGTTTTTCATACAATCATAGTGTTTGTTCATGGTTTGCAAGACTTCGATTTTCACAAAAATTTCCCTCGTCATTTAAACATTAAAGTTGTCGTACATGAATATTTCCATGTGTAGTTTGTCTAGTTTGAAAGTATGTTCAATTTTTTTTTTAATATGGCATGATGCAACTTGATGGCATTGAAGATTCGTATGTATTTCTTAATAATAATAATGATAATGTTGATGATGATGATGATTATCTAGCCTTATTCTCGCAGCAAAGCAACTCATAGCGCTCTGGGAGTTGGTAGGGTGTTGAAAATAGAAAAGAACCCAAAACTCAAGAACTATTAAAGAGTTGTCGTGTTCCTCAAAACTTCTAAAACTACTTTTGCAGACAAACACATTCTGCTGTATGCATATATAAGGAAACATGCACATAACATTGCGCAAAAAAAAAACAGCGACAATGTTTTGGCGACTCAGCTGAGTTTAGATTTTCCACTGATGCTCGGTCAGGGGAGCCGGGGTGGTCGATTGGTAGAGCGTTGGACTTCTAATGCTCGGGTCGTGAGTTCGATCCCGGCTGGGGCCAAATATTTGTGCTGGCTTTTTCATCGTTGCCCCGTCTTTGATACCACCCTATGTGGTGGAAGAGGACGTTAAACCCCCAAACACCCACCCACCCACCCACCCATGCTCGGTCACGCAGAGTGTAAGCCGATAGTATATATAAAGCGCACGCATCGAGTTGTCTTGCCTTGGTGCAAAGTCCCCGTGCACTCGTTACTTCTGTTGACAAGAGACAAACTGCGCCGTATTGTATGCTGGTGATATCAAGGTCAAGTGTGTGAAAGAAATGGCATTGCTTGGAAGACTTCCAGCTCAACAGACCTTAGCGTGTGTCAACGTGTACTTACATGTCCCTGTCATTGCTGATACCCCTGCTTGCTTCGTCCGTGTGTCTTTTGTGAGGAGAATAAATATTTATACTTGGAGAACCTGTATAGCCGAGCTGACAAAGCGAGGTGAAATTCTGGCTGGGAGCCAAATATTTGGACTGGGTTTCTTTTCGTTGCCCCATATTTGATATCACGCTTAAGTGGTGGAAAAGGACGATAAACCCTCCAATCAACCAACGAACCTCTTGTGATGATATACGGGTAGATCTGAGTAGGTGCATGACTCTCACAGTATTCCCCAGGTGTAACAACACTCCCGCATCGTTCACTAAATGCTCAAGTGGTAACAACAAACGTTTGAACCAGTCAGGGCAACGAGCAGCTTGTAAGATTCTGAGTGCACAAGGGCTAACAAATTAAAATCACTATCGACGTGTAGACCAGAAAACTGTTTTTGTTTTTGCTTTGTTTTTCTCGACAGGTAACCTTCCATCAGCCAGAACCAATCAATCTGTTGTGATGTGTTTACGTACACTGTCCGGCAAAGACACGACTTACATGAAGGTTACCCTTGCCTTTTATAAAATGTTCAAAGTGAGAACAGATATGAAAACTCATGGAACATTTTCTTGAGCTTCTCAAAGTACTGCCAGTGTGGTGCTTGGTGCCTTCAGCTGCCTATCGTGTAGTTGCATCTTTAAAGTAAGTGTCACAATTCTAGAACTGAGTCAACAGTGCTAGGAGCACAACATTGTAACTTAGGGTAAAAATTCTGGTCCAGTGTTATGTGCAGGTAATCGGGTTAGTTGGATGCATAATAGATACCACTAAAGAAAGAAAGTTGTTGATTTTGCTGTTGTTTTGTAGACAGTTTGTTCGTCTAACTACTTTTGTTTACTAAATGTTTTGATCGTTTCTGTCACTGTTTTCTCGTGGCGTACACATATGAAAAGAGACTGACGAAATAATATTCACGACAGCGGCTCACCTGTATTGATCCAACTTGTATGACGAGAAAGGAAGAAGTAGAACGTGTCTTACTGTAGAAACTGGATAACGTTGACAGGTGGAGGAGCAGTACTGAGGCGTCTCGTCTGGACACCCCTACTGATAACTACTACTGTGCTGCCAGGCGCCGCTAATCCACTTATAACAGCGGAGGGGTGCGTATGCTGATCTCTTACTTCCTGGTACATGTACTACATTCCATGACGGTTGCTGTAAACACTTGTCCAGGATTTACATAACCCATATAATAAAACGTAGAATAAAAATAATTGCAGTGTGTGTGTGTGTGTGTGTGTGTGTGTGTGTGTGTGTGTGTGTGTGTGTGTGTGTGTGTGTGTGTGTGTGTGCATTCGTGCATTAGTGCGTACGCGCGTGAGTGCGTGCGTACGTGCGTGAGTGTGTGCGTGCGTGCGTGTGTGCGTGACGGCGTGCGTGTGTGCATATGTGTGTGTGTGTGTGTGTGTGTGTGTGTGTGTGTGTGTGTGTGTGTGTGTGTGTGTAAACAACTTGATGGGAATTCCCCGTCTTTTCCGCAGACCCGTCATACTCAGGATAGTAATCTTTTGTGTGTTTTTTAAATATTTTTATCACACATCCCCCTATCACACATCCCCCTGTCCTGCCGTGTGTACGGGCAGACCCGGTACAGCATGACTGACATCCTCTACTTTTAAATCAAGGTCGAGTTCCACCAAGAACAGTTTTGACAGGTATAAGATCCGTATAGTTCTTAGTCAACTTATTTGATCTTGTTCTTGTTTATCTGCACAACAACAATAGCTCAAAGGAAACGTTGACTTCCAAGATGAAAACGTCAGCTTTCTCCCCACAACACGCAGAGACTAATTCGCTCTATCAAGGGAGACAACAGTAGCTGCACTGGAAACTGGAACGTGAACCTGCAGTGATTCTAAGGTTATCTCCCTTGCTCTACTGAAACTTATTCAACGGATGTAAAGACAAGGTAATGACATGTCCGTTCACCTCTTACGACCTTTCGACTGTTTTGCTAGACCAGTAATGGCGGACCAGTTTAGCGAGCTGGCCACTCTCGGCAGTGTCTTCCAAGATGATCTGACAGCGGGCTGAACTGCTAACTGACGTCCGGCACACTGAATAAGTGGAATACCTCTCTACAGTCAAACGATAAAAGGCCTAACTGTGCATCAAGTCCAAATGACGGTGGCTCCCCCCCCCCCCCTCCCCGTCCGCGTCCCCATCCCCGTCCGCGTCCCCATCCCCCTCTCTGGCCCCCCCCCCTCCCCCTTCCCCGGCCTGGTCCGAGTCGGTATGTGACGTACTGTTCGCTATATTGTGACAATCTTTTGTCAGCTCCTGCGTAGGGCCCGGATAGGGGCGTGAACGGCGGACGGAAAGACTGACATATCCCCCAAAACAACTTCCACTCTAATACATGTCGTCTGCTACAGAAAAAAAGCGCGGGTTATTCACTGTATGCACACTACACCACGTCAGTGCACACCGACGGAGATGGCCTTTACTATGGTTTATGCTGGAGGCGAGGTGTGAACATTCTGCATGACTTCCATTCACATTACACATAATTGTGATGGCCAGGGCACGCAAAAACAGGGCACTGGTCGCTGGGTACTGATCTGAGTAAGACCAGCTGAAAGGTCACCAACCCGGCGGGTACATGGAGTGACCACTGTCAGCCCCGGCCTCCCAACCTCAAACAATGGACGACTGACTCCGACTCCTGTCAAATCAAAAGGGTCGAGCCTCCAGAATTCAGCCAATCTCGTCCCGCGGCATAATGAGCACAATGACATGGCATGGCATGGCCGCAAACTCAGTTTTTGCCAGACACTACGAGGGAAGCACATGTAGTTTGATATGACTGACACATGGGAAGAAAGCAGTAAGTCCATTGACGTCATTTGAGAATGAAGGCCATTACGTCAATCTCTTTCATCTTTAAGTCACCCCTTTTCCCATACAATGACGTACATGTACTGTGTTTTGCAAAAACACGGCGGAGTAAAGGAGCGGGGCTTTCACCTCGGGGATTACCGAGTGGAGTCGTCTATTATAGCTAAACTCACGACAATTGTCACACACAAAAACATTCCGTGTTTCTTTGAATCTGGAACAACACAGGTTGAATTTTTTTTTCAAAATTAATAACTCGAAAATGACATTCGGTCACTTTGGCCACGTTTTCGTGCGCTCTCTTAGAATGATGTATGAATTCACACCTGAGCGTTCTTTTTGACAGCGGCCGTTTGGGAATATATTGACAGAACCCGTGTACGGACAATAAGCAGCTGTACCCCATGCTGTCTTGTACAGTTTGGGGGCCGGGGAAAATGACACCCCAGGATGGACAGAGCGTACTGGAAAACAAGTCTCGCACGTAATCGGGCAGCTATCTCATTTATGCGCTCCAGGCTGTTCCGTCAGTCGAGTCGCCGCAAACGACAGGGGATCGACGGGCGAGAACTCAACTCTGGGTGTGTGGGTGGGAGGGGGGGAGGAGTATGGGAGTTTAACGTCCTTTTCCACGACGTATGGAGACTGAACTCAACTCTCTCTCTCTCTCTCTCTCTCTCTCTCTCTCTCTCTCTCTCTCTCTCTATGGTTTTGTTTCTTGTAGTTTAGTGCATAATACCTTTTATATTTTGCTCCCTTTTTTTCCCCGTAGTAGATAGTCTCTGTAGTATTAGCAACGGCAAGTTTGCAAACTGGCGAATTTCTGTCAAAACTTTTACCGTTGATAAATAAAGTTTCATCATCATCATCATCATCTCTCAGTCTCTCTCTCTCTCTCTTTCTCAGTACCCTTTAATGTAGAATAGCAGGACAGCATGTAAGATAGGCAGCAATGCCTAAATGCTCTATCCTGAATAAAAAAAACGTTTCATCGTCGTCATCATCATCATCATCATCATCATCATCATCTCTCTCTCTCTCTCTCTCTCTCTCTCTCTCTCTCTCTCTCTCTCTCAGTACCTAGTAAATAATAATAATAATAATAATAGTAGTAGTAAGACCAGAAAACACGGGAACCAGCTGCTCTTTCTTTGAGATCAATGCCGTGAAAACCTTGCCATTTTGCAAAATTATTTTCTGTATTTGTAATTTCTTTGATATCAACATCACCGCCGGCTTAGAGTACACACTGTATAAATTGTAAATATGAGTTTTAAGAATAAAAGTAGTAGTAGTAGTAGTAGTAGTAGTAGTAGTACTACACTCAATGGATTAATACCTGGTACGTATATGATACGAATAAGCCATCGCGGCCACACGCCTGCAGAGAAGAGCAGAAGAGTTCTCGCTCCTTCTCTCCGCAGCAAACCAAACATAAAACACGCGCGGTGAGACTGACGCGGCGCGTCGCACGAATTTAGGCAAGGCCTATCGAACAGGCCGGAGAGCGCGGTAACGTGATGATGAGGTGAGAATCGAGGTACTAGTACGCAGTTCTGAGTGTTCGCGGCTTGTGGCGTTTTCGGCTCGCTTCATTCGGTCTCAGGTGGTGAGCGCGACAGCTTGTTAGGTGACACACACGCGCGCGCGTAAGGAGTTTACCATGTTGGTGAGGACTGTCTTGTACCTGGCCTTCGTTACAGGTGAGTGACTTACGTCAGTTGTGAGTGTATGTTAATTTATAAGACAGTGTTCAGGTGTGTTTGTTGTTTGTATAAAGAGCGTGACAACTGTTGCTGGCTGTGTGTGTTTGTGGCTAATGAATTATCCCAGCTGTTCTCACGTGAAGGAGCGAGAGGTGGGTTTGCGCTTGTGGTCAGTCAGGTAATCTGTATGTATATAACACACACACACACACACACACACACACACACACACACACACACACACACACACACACATCGGCATATATTCCGTGAAAGCAAACCTTTCCTGGTGAAGTAAGTGGTGCTCGCTTCATATAAACAAATGAAGATAAGCTCATCTTTATTGTTGCTGGACATCATTTACCCACAGTAACGGCTCGGCCATCCCCCCACCCTCCCCCACCCAACCCCATCACCTCCAAGCCCCCAGCCCCACCAACCATCCACCTTCTCCCCTCAATAAAAACAGGCTAAATGCTCAAAAGTGGGTCACCTCTTTTAAGTGTGTGTTAACATTTGTTGTACCCCGGCTAAAGGTGTACTATAACACGAGTAGAGCACCTGTGATTGGTGGAACAGACCTCTTCACACCTGTGATACGCACCGCCCGAGGAATAAGTTATGGAAATATATTGAATAGCTATTATGAGGTCAATACTGATTGACATGCTGCTTACTCACCCCAGACCTGTCTTGCATTTGATGACTCCACGTGGGGCTGGCGTTGAGGTGGAGGGTGGGTAGGGTGGGTGGGTGTTTGGGAGTTTAACGTCCTTTTCCACCACGTATGGGTGATATCAAAGACGGGGCAACGAGAAAAAGGCCAGCACAAATATTTGGCCCCAGCCGGGATTCGAACTCGCGACCCGAGCATTGAAAGTCCAACGCTCTACCATTCGGCGACCCCGGGCGGCTTCCCTTGAGATGGAGGACATTGTATTCATTTTCAATACGTACATTCGTGTATACCAAACACCCCTAGCACAAATTCAGCTCACATACATCTGGTAGCTTTATTCAAAAGTTGAATAATTATAACGTCACAGCGTACACTTAAAGCCACAACCTAAGGCGGGGGAGGGGGTGGGGGGCATTTTCGCCTCCAGTCGCTTTGTGTGTTGTAAACACTCTCAGCCTTCAAATCTCTTATTTACTACCAGTGTCCTGAGCGATTCTTTCAACTACATGCATAGAACTGTTGAACACGTCCGAAGGTAAGAATGATGTTACACGGGAGTGTTTTTATTCCGAACAAACAGCGAACATGGTCATTTTCCCGAGTTTCTCGTGTGACATACGGCTGCAACATACCTTTGCCTTACTGTTTCCGGAGCGTGTTTTCAGCTGTTTTCCATGTTTGTTCGAACAAAAACGTCCCCCGTGTGATATGAACCTTACCCTTGTCTTAACTACAGGCCGGTCCCAGAAAATTGCCTTTGACTCATCAGTATTCACGTATGCACTTACTGTTATTGAAAACCGTGCCACATGCTGCGATGCACACACACACACACACACACACACACACACACACACACACACACACACACACACACACACACGCACGCACGCACGCACGCACGCACGCACGCACGCACACACACACACACACACACACACACACACGCACGCACGCACGCACGCACGGGGGGGGGGGGGAGAGCATACGTTTACTATCACTAAGAAAACATTGGTTATGATCTTAACCCGCCAGAGTGTATTCACAGATGTGCTCAGGGCTATGGAAAGCGCATATTGAATTTCAATGCACATATTCCAACGTGACTAGGTTTCACAGATGACAGTTTTTAACATGTATTCATGTATTTAACAGTTGTGCTTGCAAGTGCGCATGTGCACACTAGACATAGTCTATCTGGATTAGTAAAGCTCTGAGTGCCATTCACTGACGTCCGCTAGCCAGGCCTGAGGCTCTGCTGGTCAATGAGTGACAGCAACACTATAACAGACGCCTCGTTTTCTCGTTGTACTGTTAGTCCTCTGTTGGCTCCGTGCCAGTCTGTGCGATGCTGTCACTGTGCAGGTGTGTAAATAATACGATGTTAGACACCGACAAAACAACTCAGAAGAATTTGTGAGCATCGATACGTCGGAATATGTATCTTTAAGTTAGTTTAAAGTGGATGAGCGGCAGTCTAATAGGTAGCGCGTCGGACTTAGCCGCTGCGTTACTGAACGGCCGTCACCAATGTCCCGTGGGTTCGATCCCAGGTGGAGCTTGTGATATGTGATACCGGTTTTTCCTGGCTGCCGGGCTGCTCATCGGGGGTTTCTCTCCGGGTAATCCGGCTTTCCTCACCCATCAAAATTGTTAATCAATTATATCAATCATCATCATGTTAATCAATTATATCAATTATCATCAAATATATATATATATATAACAATTTTGATGGGTGAGGAAAGCCTTATATATATATATATGATAGGTATTGGGTGGCGCTGCACCGCGGCGCCGCGCTTCCCCCGGGGGGAAGCAACCCGAATGTCCCCAAATTGACAATAAAGTAGTAAAAAAGAAAATAATAAAAAAAATTCTCCGCTGACGCTACTATCATACGCCTGGCATCAGCTACCTGAATCCCGTAGTGACATTGCACCGTGAGGGCCAAATGAATTTATATTTAAGGGAAGCGTTCTTTAGATGTTAAACTTTACTTTGTCGTCACCTTCACCGGGTTGCAAAGGAAACCTGACAAAACACACGTTGGAAAGGGAGGTAAAATGTAAACACACTGCTATGAAATGGTCGTAGTTCAGTTAGAATGAGTTAAAGCACAGGCTGAGCTGAGCTGCACACAAGACATGAATGGCCAAACAAATGACGATTGATTGTACCTGTTGCAGCTGACCTAGTTTGTTTTGTCAGATATGTCGGTACACTGTCAGGATTTTGTATTCCCGTTAGATTGATGGTCCTCTGAATACCGCCCGAGTCAATGCTGGTACACGAAATACGTTCTGGGAGGTGTGTGTGTGTGTGTGTGTGTGTGTGTGTGTGTGTGTGCGTGTGTGTGTGTGTGTGTGTGTGTGTGTGTGTGTGTGTGTGTGTGTGTGTGTGTGTGTGTGTGTGTGTGTGTGTGTGTTTTCCTTTAATTATTTTAATTTATAAAACAGTAATTGCCTACCCTATTCAACCTTGAATTCACGCTGCCTAGAAAGTTTCAAATTAAACTCGAATACACGAATGGATTGAGGATTTTTTTTTCCCGAAAAACTGTAGCATGAAATAAAACTGCCAGTAAGTTATAGAAGGTACTGAAGACCGATAAACACAGCCACAGTACTGTAATTCTAGTTAAACCTGCTATTAATGTATAGGCAACAGTAACGGGAACGCGTGTTTTGTAGGATCATAACAATAGTGAACCTATCTACTATCCTGAAGCCGACACTGGGAAATGCTCCAAATGGCTTTATTGGCAAACCACCGGGCAAGTTTAGAAAACAGAACAAAAATCATCAACAACAACAACAACAACAACAAAAAAGGACGGGATCGGAGTGTGTGTGTGTGTGTGTGTGTGTGTGTGTGTGTGTGTGTGTGTGTGTGTGTGTGTGTGTGTGTGTCTGTCTGTCTGTCTGTCTCTCTATAGACCGTGGAGTGTCTGATGATATTTGTTTCTAGGCAAAATAGGCCCAGAAATCATCGTCCGGTATTGTACTCTCACTGGAGGCGCGTCACGGTTGGATGACCGCACAATTTGGTACCGGGGCTGGATGAAGCCCTCCACGCGCGAATTGTTAGTTCACATTTTACGATGCAGGCAAACAAAACTAACTCAACCGTGACTGTTTTTAGTCCTTTGTTTACCGCGTTTCTTTGAAGTCAAAGCATGGCGGTCGTTTGCCAGATTCGTATGTACTTGATACCCCGCCCCCCTCCCCTCTCTCTCTCTCTCTCTCTCTCACACACACACACACACACACACACACACACACACACACACACACACACACACACACACACACGCGCGCGCGCGCGCGCGCGCGCGCGCGCGCGCGTGAGTGAGAGATTGACAGACAGACAGAGAACGAACTTTATTTTACAACAGCGGTGATTTGTCAGTTTTCAATCGGTGATTTGTCAGTTTTCAATCGGCCGTTGCAACCAAACTATGCGTCGATGAACAAAACCTAAAATCAGAAAAAAATGCATATAAGTGATCACACACACACACACACACACACACACACACACACACACACACACACACACACACACACACACACGAGGGGGGGGGGGAGAGACACAGACAGACAGAGACAGAGAGAGACAGAGAGAGAGTCGAGTGGCATACTATAGTCTCGTGCTCGTGACACTGTCAAAGCTGAACCGTCACACATGAACCTTAATTCGCTTAAGCCCACAATGATTGACATCAACATCACAAAATTCATCAGCTCGCGACCCTACCATTGTTGTAATTTTGTTAGTGCCTCGGTCCACAAAACAGCCAAGCCGGGAGAGTGAGGTCGAGAGAGCAGAACGCGGATACGCTATCGATCATGGCAGTAACACTATGGTGGAATGTACTACCGACCTAATTTCTCTCTTTCCTGCTTCCATATTTGGTATGGAAACACGCGCTGTCCGTCTTTCTATTCACCGCATCATGCACCTGTTTCGATCAGACCATTAGGCGAAAACGCCTTCCTTCCGCAAGAATTGCTATGGAAACCCCAAAGTGTCACGAGATCGCTTTTTGGAGTTACGCCCTCAAACCAGTCTCCAAGCAGAACGCGCTTCTGTCATTGCTGAGTCAGGTTTGTTCACAAATATTTGCCGTGCAATGAAATGAGGGTTATTAGCGAGAGTAAAATGGAGATCTGTGGTCGGTTCTCGGTCCTGCCAAACAGCGCACCTGGGTAAGACGATCCCCTGTGTAAAGAGGACCCACTCCAACCCCCCCCCCCCCCCCCCTCTCTCTCTCTCCCGCATCAGTTTTTTTCCCCATCAGCGTCTGACATCTCTAGTATAGTACCGTACAATGGAGTACAAAGGTAGTTGTAGGTGTATTGCTGTATTCTGTGTACGTGCTTAACTATCAGTCAGTCAATCAACCAACCAAACTAACTATTAACCCTACCCTTGGAGAAATTTATATGGAGTGTCAAAACACACACACACACACACACACACACACACACACACACACACACACACACACACACACACACACACACACACACCAGAATGCAGGTTACCTCAAGTTTGAGGTAGATTTGGAGGGGGCGCGGGTGGGGGGGGGGGTTAACTGCATTAGTGTTCACCAGTGTTTGGCCACAGTTCTAGTCTACCTGTAGTGTCCCCCACCTAGCAACGGAAGCCGGAGTACCCGGAGAAAACTCCCTGTGGACCAGCATCCCGAGAGCAAGGGAAAATTTTCTTCATAGAGTTGTCTGTCTGAATTTTCTGAAAAGCGGCTTCGTCCACTGCGCAAAAATATGATTATCGTGAACTTCTAAAAACAGTAGGCAACGGATCAATACGGGATGTCACACACAACTGTGTGCTCACCTGACGTGGGTGTCATACTATACTGAATCTATAAAGCTGTCTTTCCTATAACCTGGGTGATCGCCTTAACAGCTTAACGTGAAGCTAGTTCAATACTGTGTGATTAAACGCCGTATTGCAGCGTGTTTTCCTACTAATAGGAGCGATGGTGCGCGCGCGCGCACACACACACACACACACACACACACACACACACACACACACACACACACACACACACACACACACACACACACACACACACACACACACACACACGGTGCTGCATACCCCTCAAACAGTGATACTGTACATCTAACATAGGTACGTGAGAGAGAAAACAAAATCCTGTTTTTCAGCAGGACAACTGACCTTGACCTGTCGCCTAAAGATCAAAGGCTAGCGATGCCTGAATCCACACAGGCGTGACAGATCCTCGTGATTTGTAGGCTTCCTCCTTTCACGCTGACAGCCTGTCTCAGTATGTTTTGAAAGTATTGTGAGAACGTCACCAAACACTTCTGTCAATTATGACAGCCTTGCAATGGCAGACGGATCACAAATTGAGAGAGAGAGAGAGAGAGGTTTCACTGAGATGGTTAGCATTTTGTGAGATCTTTCTCTCTCTCTTGTAATTCAGTTGTGATCTTCCATTGCAAAGTTTCTGTAAATGAATGTTTATTGAACACATTATACGTTTATCTTGTTAACGCTCAAAACTGTGGCCGTGTGTCTCCACAATGCGCGACGGAATTAATCTGTTTAAACCAAACACTGCTTTGAGGGGTCATTCACGCTAGCAGAGAAAAGCTGTTGATCCACAATTAGGAAAATAACATACACACAAGGCAGTTCCGCACTTTTCACGGTTAAAAAAGAACGCGACACAAAAAGCAGTAACTGCGCGTGATCCTGTCTGCGCGAGCAAGGAGGAGGGGGAGGTGTTTGGGGTTTAACGTCCTTCTTCACCACATACGGGTGATATCAATACGGGGCAACGATGAGAAAGCCAGCACAAATATTTTGCCCCAGCCGGGATACGAACTCACGACCCGAGCATTAGAAATCCAACGTTCTACCATTCG
>JACVVK020000447.1:172500-190000 GCA_018292915.2 Batillaria attramentaria
TGGATTCCCCCGATGTTTGCCTGAGGTGGGTGTCAACAGGTTCGTAAGTAAGGGAACAATGCCTGTCAGGCTGGACCTTCCTCACTGACCTTTCCATGCTAGCGTTTCAAAAGACCGTGAAGGAGTATAGGACCCGATGAAACCCCCCCACTGGCCTGGCTAAACAGGGCGAGCTGTACAGTTCTAGGAGCTGGTTCTGTTTAGAGCGTGACCCACGGACAAAAGACAGTGGCCACTGGTTCATCTTTGAAAGTGCTTTAGTTAAAGGCCCAGGTTTCAGATTTTGTTTTTGGTATACGTAAGCACTGCATGTCAAGAATACAGACGGAACTAATTCCACCACCACCCCCCCCCCCCCCCCGGTCTGACCTATTTTTCTAGTGTCTAGCACGACGCCTACACAGTGACAGCATCTCACAGAATGCCGCAGAGACATCGTTGCATTCGCCATTGTTAAAACGGTTCTTATTTCTTTGCTGGGTGCTTTGTGCCATGCCCCAAAACTCTGCTCTCAAAGAAACGGTTCATCTTCTTCTTCATCATTAATACTGTCTGTACCTTCACCCTCCCACCCACCCCTCCCCCGGGGAGCCGGGGTGGCCGAATGGTAGAGCGTTGGACTTCTAATACTCGGGTCGTGAGTTCGTATCCCGGCTGGGGCCAAATATTTGTGCTGGCTTTTTTCATCGTTGCCCCGTCTTTGATATCACCCGTATGTGGTGGAAAAGGACGTTAAACCCCCCAAACAACCCCCCCCCCCAAGCCTCCACCCCTCCTACTGGGGAGCCGAGATAGCCGATGGCTTTCACTCACTCAGTGTTCGGGCCGTGAGTTCGATTCCCGAGTGGAGCTAAATACTTGTGCTAGTCTTTTTCTCGTTGCCCCGTCTTTGATATCACCCATATGTGGTGGAATAGGATGTTAAACTCCAAAACACCTCTCTGTCTCTCTCTACCTCCCCCTCCCCATCCCTCTGCGTGTGCACAGGCCGCTAATGTCAGCACCCCGAGCAGGACACGTGACAATCGAGTGAATCGATCGCCGAAATAATTCTATTAAGCGCCTATAACCACGCCACAAATCCATCCCACACAACAAGGGGGCTATCAATGCGCCTATTCACGTGAAATTGACGCCATTAGCGATTGGTGGAACGGCAAAACATGGCCGGGGAATAATTTCATATACCCCACGGCGCGCGGTGTAACAATGGTTACGTGTTTGTCGTGCACATTATGAGATTGCATTCAACAGTTAATTAGGTACTATCACTTCGGTCATAGCTTCGCTTTCAAATACAAGGTTTGTGTTGGGCACTTGAGCGTGTCACGTGAACACACACACACACACACACACACACACACACACAGAGAGAGTGAGAGAGAGAGAGAGAGAGAGAGTAAGCTTCGATGGATTTATGACCGAATCAATAGAAACAACACTATTCAACAGACGAAGAACAAAGTAAACACCCATTGCCTCGACTGTTCCGCTTTATCAAACCATTATAAAAACATATGGCACCGGCCCCCGTAGTGTAGTGGTTAGCACTTCGGATCATGGACCGGGAGACCCGGGTTCGAGTCCCAGCCGAGGCAAGCGGGATTTTTCCTACCTAGGTCGGCTCCTACCCAGAGCGGGTGTGCTATGGGCCCAATGGGGAGGCTGTTGCCACACAGCCGAGCTTCACCCACTTCACGGGTGCGACTTTGGGGGTGCTTCCCTTGGTATGACACGTCTCATGATGTGGATGATTACACGGCCGGCACCGCAGGTGCCGTAGTTCCCGGGCCTGGTTAATGCCGGGATATTTATGACAGGAAGCGTGGAATGCGGCCCTGTCCCGCAGTCCCAAACCACACGGACCTTCATAGCATCATCATAGCATCATCCTCATCTCCATCATCATGCATAATACAAATTGCCCCAGCTTTCGAACCCTCCGTGGATTCCACCCATTATCAGGGAGGAATACCACTGGAGCCGGCAAAAGAGTTGTGGCAGCAAAAAAAAAACAACAACCAAAAAACAAAAAAAAACATATGGCTGTGTTCTACGTGGACCGCTAGACCCATAACAACTTCAACAACAACAATTACAATTAACAAATCATATATCTATGTATAAATGAACAGTGTTTGTCTGTTTGTCTGTCTTTCTGTTCGCGATAAAGACTAACTTTAACTACAGCCTAAGTTTTCACACATCTCGATCAAACTTGGTGGGTGTACTCAGGGGAACCCCGTTCTCATTCCGGCAGGAAAATATCTCGGGAAAATCGGAGTTTAACGTCCTTTTCCACCACGTCCTTTTTCAAACACTGCGACCAGAAAACACAATCATCTAGAGTTCTCACATCGCGATCAAAATTGGTGGCTGTATTCAGGCGGGACCCTGAAGAAAATCTTGGAAAATTCGTGTGTGTGGAGGGGGGGGGGGGGCCTGGGGGTGCGTGGGGGGGGGGGGCGGTACTCTTCCCCTATGACTCTGTCATAGCCGGATTGGTTGAGAGTTTGACTTCAGCGCATCCTAGTTTTCTGGGATCTGGTTGAGTGAAGTGTCCCTCTTGGGTTGTTTGATTACACGTTACATGCATCATTGATAGTAATTATATGGAGTGAATAGGCCCGGACAGACAAACCGAAATTTAAAAAAAAAATCAATTACTTTGTGCTGTTTTTTTTTTTTTTTTTTTTCCTTCCTGCCAGGGGGGTGACAAGAGAAAAAGCCCGCAGAGATTACGAAGCCGGAAGCCGTATGAAGGATCAAACCGAAGTAAAATATTAAAGCACAAGCATGATTCTTATGGATCACGTGGACGGGAAAAAAAGGATATGACGTAAAACGAGGCCAAACAAATTCAAACATCACCTCCTCAGGTAGCCGCTCACTATTGATTCTTAAACTGCCCGGCGTAACTATGGCAACGAGATAGACAGCTGTACAATCAGTTGCCATGGAAATGTCTTGTGTTTGTGCTATGTAAGCTTGTAGGTCGTAGTTTGTTTATTTAACAAGGCGAAATCGACATTTGGCCGGGTGGGGAATTTACACGAGTGGGTGTGTCAGAAAGATGTCCATCTCGGGTACCCATGCAGATCGAAATACCCGGGTATATGTTTGTTTGATTGGTCAAGGTGTAGAAAATGTGTAAGTGCTACCGCTGCTGTTTTGATTTTGGAGATTTTTTTTTTTTATGAGACGCTGTTTTGTCCTGGAACAATTCGTCTAAATATGAGGCTTTGTTGTGCATGTTTGGTTCGTCAATCAGGCCTGTCACATGACTAAGTTGCAGTCTGTCTGTCTGTCTGTCTGTCTGTCTGTCTGTCTGTCTCTCTCTCTCTCTCTCTCTCTCTCTCTCTCTCTCTCTCTCACACACACACAGACACACACACACACACACACACACACACACACACACACACACACACACACACACACACACACACACACAGAGAGAGAGAGAGAGAGAGAGAGAGAGAGTGACAAAGAAGTTTCTTCAGTAGAATTTCGGCCCATGACTGAAAACGGAAAGGGGGGGGGGGGGCGTATAGAGAGAGAGAGGAGGGGGGGGGGGGTAGGGATGTGTTCGGTCTCTGATGGGGGAGGGGGAGGGTGGCGGTGTCCAGAGTAAGAGGGAGGGGGGATTTTCTCGGTCTGTCCTTTCAAGACGCACTAATCACCGGAACGGATTAGAATTTTTCACAGGATTAACATTCCTATCAAACAAAAACCTGAAAGAAAGAATCCAAAATAGCTCAGTGTCAAGAAAATCCCGTCCATTGTTGTGACCTGTATAGTTCATTGTTGTGACCTGTATAGTTCATTGTTGTGACCTGTATAGTTCATTGTTGTGACCTGTATAGTTCATTGTTGTGACCTGTATAGTTCATTGTTGTGACCTGTATAGTTCATTGTTGTGACCTGTATAGTTCATTGTTGTGACCTGTATAGTTCATTGTTGTGACCTGTATAGTCCATTGTTGTGACCTGTATAGTTCCAGCGTCTGCAGATCACCTGAATCATGCAGCTCCACTGGTCGTGTTCGCCTGTGTACAGTATAGAACATTCTGTCCCTGGTGACTGGTCTGTTCGTCTAGAAATTGAGACTGATTTTGCACAGTTGCAAACTTTGATATTGTAGCAAACAGCAGAGAATTTTTACAGAGCACACCCTCGCCGGTCTGGCAAGCGTTAAAATGGCCTGCGCCCAGGAAGATCACAAGTGGTGAGGAGTCTGAAACACACGTTGCATGAGCAAATCTCCTGATGACTTCCTGTATGAGAGTATCTTCCACTTTTCAATATTTCAAACTGCTGGAATGACAATAGTACCTCCCCTACGTCAGCATTATTATTTTAGCCAATCAGAAAATAGATCAAGCTGTGCTGCGGCACGTTATTGGTCCTCACAAGCTGTTACACAACAACAAAGAATCGCCTATTCCTGACATTTTTCTTCTTGCTTTTCGTTCTTGGTTCTTCTTGTTTTTTGCGTATGCTTCAAGGTTCAAGGTCAGTTTATCCCAGTCCAAAGCAGGGGTACATGCGATCTAGAATCAACACGAAATGAAATATAAGCCATGACACTGAAAAAGGTAAAACTGCGACAACAATCGCTGCTTGCTGTTTCCTGATCAGTAGAATTATACGTATTTATTTGGTGTGTGTGTGTGTGTGTGTGTGTGTGTGTGTGTGTGTGTGTGTGTGTGTGTGTGTGTGTGTGTGTGTGTGTGTGTGTGTGTTTGGTGAGAGAGAGAGAGAGCCTGAAATTGAATGCTTTTATTTTTTGGCTTATACACAATCAGATGCACAAAAAATCTGTTTTATGTTACATGAGAGATAATAATAGACATAAAGATGTTGTATTACAATAACAACAAAAGGACACACCCCTCCCCCCCCCCCAAAAAAAAAAAATAATAATAATAATAATTAAATAAGTAACAAGTTGGAATGTTTCTCAACGGACGCGTGAAGAATGTGGGTAGGTATGTAACAGTATTGTGTTGAATGTTGGGGCTGTAGGGTCAGACCTAAAGAAATGAATTGGTCTTTAGTTTGGCAATGGCCAGGGTTTAGGGTGGGCGGTAGAAATTACACAGGCAAGCGGGCGCTCTTTGTGGCTGCCTGCTGCTTCGTGAAATCCACCCGTGATGGCTATTTTGCCCTGGGCTGAAGGAAACGGAGGGAGAAAGCGGGGGCTAATCAAGATGGCGACGGAGCTTCGTGGTCTTTTCTCGCGTCGGATATCCGTCATAGGCTGAATCATTTTGGAAACGTCCGATGTGTTTTTTTCCAAGGCAGAAATGTACACCGGGAGATGAAGGACGCTTTTCCGTCAATTTTGCACACTTTGGCCTAGACTAGACGGTGATGACGTCACAGTCGAAGTGAGCTGTGTAGTAAGTGGAGGGTGGGTGGGTCTTTAGGAGTTTATCGTCCTTTTCCAGTAGTTAGTGGATGTCGGTTTGTCTGTGTGAAGGAAAGGAGTTGTTTGGAATGGGATTTTTAATGTGCACACTTGATGTTGTACGTGCTTGTGCCAGACAGGCACCGTAGACGAGCCTGCATGTTACTTTAACTCGATTTGGAAAGGAAAAATCCCACCAGATTCCTGCCGACCGGGGACTCGAACCAGGCAGCTCAGGATCCGAAGTCGGAAACCTTAACCACTAGACCAAATCCCATGTCTACGACGAGCAACCGTTGTTAAAACTGTTGACTCGTAGTTCTTTCCTCTGTTGTTCATCGTATCACACTGGTAGCCCAGTGCTGGCCATGAATGCTGCTGTCATCTCCAATACCTACCCAAATCGTAGTAGCACCGGAAACTCCTGTGCCATTTTGGCTGACCCCCGTGGAGAGAGGGATCGGAAAGTATTGTTCACTCGACACAGTGTTATATTGTCCGTCAGCCTGCCAGGTAACAGGTACACGACATGAACTCGGGGAGAACGGGATGGGGGAGAGTGGAGGGGGGGGGGGAGAGTGGAGGTGTAGCTGGTTGGAATTGTTTACTGGACTATGCTCAGTATTTCTGCCTGCGTTCTGGGTTAGTTGTGTAATCGAAACGGAACTCTGAAGGGAAAAAAATCGTTCAACGAAAATGCCCATGATCCACGTAGGCTGTGCAGCAAAATGGAAATTTCTCTTTACAAAACAGGAAAAAGTACTCTGTTCACTCAGGGGCATGTAATCTGAAATGAATCAGCCAAGGTTAAATGAGAATTTACCTGTATCATGCATACTGGAGTAGTTGTGTGATAAAAGTGCCTGCGAGTACCCTGATCATGCGTTCTGATCAGGAATATTATGTTCTGTAGTAAAATATTCTGAAACACAGGAAAATCTACGAACACACTAACGGTATTGGAGTAGAGCAACACACGGTGAACTTGGTGAAGACAACTCTCTCTCTCTCTCTCTCTCTCTCTCTCTCTCTCTGTGTGTGTGTGTGTGTGTGTGTGTGTGTGTGTGTGTGTGTGTGTGTGTGTGTGTGTGTAAATTGCGCGGCTCAAATCCCCAGAACGTGCTACGGAATATGAAGCTAGCCTTCAGAGTGAGACAGTCTTTGAACTTGCCGACCGTCCTTTGTAGTACGAATCACGACAAGTAGTCATGCGAAACCTGAAGAGTGTCACAACAACCCGTCAGTGTACGTGAGAGAGAGAGAGGGAGAGAGAGAGAGAGAGAGAGAGAGAGAGAGAGAGAGAGAGTTTTGTGTTGGTTTTCATCTTTTCATTGATGTACACTCTTTTTCTCTACGCCTGAAGGACACGCACGCACGCACGCATGCACGCACGCATGCACACACACACACACACACACACACACACACACACACACACACACACACACCTGTCGCTGTTCAGTTCAGAACGTTCTTTGCTCCATATTTTGTTCTGACAAATCCACGACAACCAAACCCCATTAGTGTTTGAATCAAAATGGGTTTTCTCTCAGATGGACAATTCATCAAGTGTGTGTGTGTGTGTGTGTGTGTGTGTGTGTGTGTGTGTGTGTGTGTGTGTGTGTGTGTGTGTGTGTGTGTGTGCGCGCGCGCGTGCGTGTGTGTGCAGGGTTGGCGATTGTAGCCGGAGCGTGCAGAACCAACACAGCAGGATGTGATGCCAAACGAGCCGCAGCGAACGAAATACGAGACGCAGCAGCGAAGTGCGAGTAAGTTAATCATTTCCTAATTCTTTGTTTGTATTACGCTGTCATCATACTATTGTCTTGCTTATTGTGTCGATGAACACGCGAGTACTACAACCATGCCGTCAAGTAAATATTACATCATCATTATCTTGTCTGTTGTGCAGAAGAAAAGTGCGCCATCACTAACAAATGTGTCGTGTAATATGACGTCATCGTGCTATTATCCTTTTGCGAATTAGGCAGGTGAATTTGTCTTTCCTACAACTGTGTCGTCATGTAATATGACGTCACCATTATTTTGCGTGTTGTGCAGAGGAATGCTCGACTATCATAGCTATGCCGTCATGCCTTGTACCGTTATCGTGACGTGTAGAGGAATGTGCTGTCATCAATATGACCAATATCTCACGTGTTGTGCAGAGGAATGCAAGACGATATGTAGAGTTTCAAACCATGAGGATGCCTTGTGTGCACGGGAAAACGCTACTGTGTGTTATTTCTTGATTTCACCATTGTGTTGTGTATTGTGTATTGAGGAATGCGTTAAGCTTATGACATGTACCGCTATTTTACCGTGTCGCGTAATCACGTCAATAGCATATTACTGAAAAACACACGTGACTCCTACAAGAGTGACGTCATCCTACAGTATTTTGCGTGTTGTACGTGCAGAGGAATGCGCGATTACCTGAGCTGTGTGGAGGCCGACATCGCCGACTGTGAACCGGGCGCCACCGACGCTAATTACCCCAAGAATCTCGTCAACATGTTCTGCAGCGATGGTACGATGTCGTGATGCTCGCTGGCGCTGTTGTTGTTGTTTGCGGCGACGTTGTCGTTGTTGTTGTTGTTTGCGGCGACGTTGTTGTTGTTTGCGGCGACGTTGTCATTGTTGTTGTTGTTTGCGCCGAGGTTGTTGTTGTTGTTTGCGTCGACGTTGTTGTTGTTGTTGTTTGCGGCAACGTTGTTGTTGTTGCTGTTGTTGTTTGCGGCGACGTTGTTGTTGCTGTTGTTGTTGTTCGCAGTGTCGTCATTCGCGTTGCTTATGTTGTTGTTCGAGTTGTTAAATATTCCCAGGTAACAATGTGCAAGTGTCACGCCAAGATTGCTAAAGTAGGGCCAATGTTACGCCAGTATTAGGCCAAGACGGAGCCAACCAATATCAATTTTAGCACCCAACATTGAACCAATATTGGACCATTTTGCCCCGTCCAGTACAAGGCCAATATACATAGCATATACTAGGCAAATAGCGGGGCTGATATTGGGTCAATATTGGGCCAGTTTTGGTGTGTTGTTTGTCAGATATAATAGTAAAAGTTGATGGGACTTGTGTTCTCTACAGCCACCTTGTGCAGCTCCTATCTCAGCGACTGTTACGAGAATTTCACCAGCACCACCGTCAGCATCATCATGAACAGCGACGACGACCAGCGACAGGCTCTGTGCAGGTGAGAATAGTATACAAATCATGCTGGGGAGAATGGTATACTATCACTATCAGTTATGGGAAAGAACGTTGGAAGTAGTAAGATTCACGGAAACGTCAAGACAATCGAAACTGCACAAGCCACGCAGCGTACATTGTATTGTATTGTATTGTATGGTATGGTATGGTATGGTATGGTATGGTATGGTATGGTATGGTATGGTATGGTATGGTATGGTCGTGTCGTGTCGTGTCGTGTCGTGTCGTGTCGTGTCGTGTAGTTTGCTCTTTGTTTCAGAGATAACGTATGAGGGGGCACACCTGCTGCAGTTAAAAATTAAAACAAAACAAAAAAACTGAAGTGCCGAAAACGAGTAGATTATAGATTGAATTGTTTAATTAATAAAAATCCAATCAATTTGAAAACAAACAAAAAAAATCGATTTTCTTAACCAAATCTGACTGATTTGGCGCCGTAACCTCGTGTCTTCAGTGTCTTCAGTGTCGTGCACGACGTCGCCTTTCCTTCCACTAGGCCAACCCTCACCCCCATCCGAGTCCCTGTCTCCCTGACTGTGGTGGTGTGACATGTACTGTGTGTGTGTGTTGACTGCTTGGTGATCATTGCGCTAATGAAGCACGATGAAGACTAAGGTTGTCACCCGCTGCTTCACACGTCGCCGTTTACAAATTGAGCCTTCATCAACCATTACCACAGTGATCACCGAGAAGTCAACAAACACAGACAGGTCATAGCCACACACTCTCTGACTCGTCTCGCCGTTTGTAGGTCACTTCTAAAAAAAATACATCACATGTGTGAACAAATAACTCACAATCAAAAACATTTTAATGAACGATTTTGCAGTGTTCAGTTATCACTCATTAAGAAAAATAAGGATGGTTTCAGTCAACAAATTTATTTAGAAACACACACACACACACACACACACACACACACACACACACACACACACACACACACACACACACACACACACACCAGGGGCGCCGGAAGATGTTGGGGGGAGGGGGGGCAGAATCTCGGAGGGGGGAACGTTGCCCGAAGAAAGTGAACAGCGGGGGGGGGGGGGGGGGGGGGGGGCGATCAGATGCTGCGCAGACAAAAAAAAAACTTTACGAACCAGGGAGCCACTGAAAAGAAGGACATTGCCCGAAAAAAGTGAAAAGCGGGGGGGGGGGGGGGGGGGGGCAATCAGAGGAGCGGACAGCCTTCGGTCTGCAAAAACAGTTCTCTGTTGGGTGGGATGAGGGAGAGAGCAGGAAGAGGGATAGGGGAGAGGTAGGGGAAAGGGGGGGGGGGCAAGACCATGGCTTTGCCCCCCCCCCTCTTGCCATAGTCACCTGATTTTCCAGGGGGGGGGGGCAAAAAGACACTCTTGCCCCCCCCCTGCTTGGGTACAGGGGGGGCAGCTGCCCCCCCCCCCCCCCTGCCCCGCCGGTTCCGGCGCCCCTGCACACACACACACACACACACACACAAATGTACTTGTTTCTGTGTGTAGGTCGAGCGAGCTGCACTGGTTCACTGGAATCAGTGTGCATGGCCGCTTGATAGTCATTTCAAACTGAGTTGTAAAGCGGAAACGTTTGACAACCTGGCTTTGCTGGATGTGCAGAGTGTATGTTGTGGTGGTGTACTGTGCAGCTCGCTCGCCGTGTCCATAATGTCCTGTACAGACCGTGTGGCAGCCTCCTGTAATGACCAGCCCGGCCTGTTGGAGACTGTGGCCAAACGGCAGGAAACATTCAACGCTACCTGTGGACAGAGTAAGGCTCCATAGGTCTACTTCGCTAACTTTCGCTCTTTTTTTTCTTTCTTTTTTTTCTGGGCACATAATAAATAAAATCTCCAGCCAACACGCCCCCCCCCCCTCCCCCCTCCTTCCCTTAACTTTTCCAGCAGTCAGTGGCTGCTGACCCCTGAATCCGTCAGGTCAGGGGTGGTAATCAGGCTAGCCCGTACTTAGTGAAGGCGGACATAGTTACTTCCCCTAAACAATGTCATCGAGAAATACGGCCCTCGCATGGGTCATCTTTATTAAAAGCTTTGCATGACCGCAAAGAGCATGTATTCTACGCTTAATACTCTCTGATGGCCGTGATACAAAATTAATTATTTGTCAATGATTTTCATTATTAATCAGTTTATCAATTTAATTAATTTTTTTTTTTTATTGCTTATCCTGCACTAACCGTTTCTGTGTCCATTTGTTTGACAGCGGTACCTTGTGTCTACCACATCCTTCAGTGTCAGTCGCCCATTATGGACATGACAAAGACAACAACAACAACAACCGGCCCCCAGTCCGCCACGCAGGCCTCCCAGGACAGTCAGTGCCGTGTATCGGGACCAGACTACTGCACGTAAGTTGTTCTAATTCTTTGACTGGAATTTGCTTTGGGATTTTTCCTCCCCACTGAGGTCAGTCGAGTCAAAAATCACGTGCTGACTCGTGTGCGTCGTCTGTCTCACATTGCAAGTACGCACACATGCCTAAAATATCAAGTGTGCGTGGTCAAACTCTCACGTCCATCTGTCAAGCAAGAATGAAGGCTGTTCCCGGCCAGTGGTGTGCAAAACACAACTGAATACGTCGATCGCGGGTATCATTGTGAATGGCAGGGTGGAGGTTTGCACATTAAGTGCCCAGCAAAAGCAAGCTTTCACTGCTTCGGCCTCCAGCCCTGCGGCGCCTTGAGACGGATGAAGAACGATACCACACCACACCCTAATTCTGAAACACTGGTTGTTGGTCTATTTTAGCAAACTGCATCCATTTGTACAGATTCAGTTTTTACATTATATTGTGTCCATTTACACGGTCTTATCAAGAAATATACAAAAACATATTTAGTTGTCTTCCTGTTTCAATCCGTGGTCACCATCAGACTGCTGTGCAAGAACACCAGGGCCCGCATGTAAAAGTCGGGGTTAGGGAGTTTAGCCCCGGGTTAGACTCTAACCTCAAACTGAACTAGCTCTAGGGTTAAAATTTCTGTTGTTTTTGGTTTTAAATCAGGAAGCGGGTCCATTCCACCAAGGTGCCCGTGCCGTTATAGAAGGATTTTTGTCTTTCTTTCTTCGCTTCCTTTTTTTTTTAATTTAATTTTGTTTTGGGGTTTCTTTTGTCCTAGTCTGGGTTAGACCCGTAGCCGTGGGTTAAATTAACCTCGAGTTTTTCATACGGGCCCTGAGCAGTTCAGTTCCGTGCGCAACACCGAGAATCCAGTAAATGATTTGATTGGATGTAGTTTACGTTTGCAGAGCCTACAGACAGAGTCTTGAATGTATGAACAATAGCCTACAGGACTGCGTGGCCAGCGACATTGGAGTCAGCAACATCCTCAAATCGCTGCAGGAAAGTACAGATGTCGTGTGCAGTGCAAGTGAGTCCAAGAAATGTGGAGCAAATAGGTTATACAGTCGAACCTGCCAAGGCGGTCACCTGTATAAGCCAAACCACTGTCTAACCTGGTCACCCCAGAGGATCCCCTGACACACTAGCTGTTGACATGACACCCTGGATAACCCGGTCACCCTGTCTAAGGTGGTCAGTTTGACTCAGTCCCTTGGGTGACCGCCTTACACAGGTTTGACTGTACTACTTGATTTATAGTAATATGTTTTGTACCTTTTAGTTATCAAGAAAACCACAGCTTTTTGCTGTTGTGATCATTTAGTTTCTATAGCCATTGTTAATAATAATAATAATAATTTTGTAGTGTGTAGGTGCTTTACCCAATTTCTTTGAATTTTCTCAAGGCGTCGTGAATTGAACCCAATACGCACGCTGGCGTGAATCACACGCATTCTCTCACACACTGGACATGAACACATTGCAAACGATTTTAAACCAATAAACGTGTGCGTGCGTGCGTCCCTGGGCGCGCGCGCAGGGGCGTGTGTGTGTGTGTGTGTGTGTGTGTGTGTGTGTGTGTGTGTGTGTGTGTGTGTGTGTGTGTGTGTGTGTGTGTGCAACAGCTGCTCGTTTCTTCTTCTTTTATTCCTTTTGATACTACTAAACTTTAATAACGGCAAGTATGAAAATTGACTGTCTGATCTTAACTACCTCTAACATCGTTAAATAAAGTTTCATTGATTCATTGACTCTATGTCGGTCGGTCGGTCGGTCGGTCGGTCGGTCGGTCGGTCGGTCGGTCGGTCGGTCAGTCGATCTTTCTGAATGTCTGTTTGTCTGCCTGCCTGCCTGCCTGGCCTGTCTGTCTGTCTGTAAACACAAAAGGCTTGGCAACCTTCCCTCAGCAACGCCTTTCTTTTCATTTTATAAATGCATGTATTAACAGTTGACTTCAAACGTGTTTTGCCTGTTTCAGACCAGACGTGCCCGCGTGAATATTCAGCGTGTATTTGTCTGTTAAATATCAGCCCCACCGACCCTTTCTCCGGCATATGGTAAGGAGATGTACCAACTCTTTCAACTACTAAGACAAACTTCTCCGCGTGTGACTCTAAGTTAAAAATAAAGAGTTTGTATTGGTTTCATTTGACGTCTTTATAAAAAAATGAGAGAAAAAAAGAGACAAAAGACAGAGACAAAAGACCGCCCCCCCAAACAAACAAACAACAAACAAACAAACAAACAAACAAACAAACAAACACCACAACAAAAAAGAAAAAAAAACAAGCAAAAAAAGAAATAAAGAAAATTGTAAAAAGGCGGGGGTGGAGGAGGGTATGAAAAAAAAGTTTGTATTGGTTTCCAGTAGCGCAGAAGAATGGTTGACTTGGTCCTTCCCAAGGAAAGGAATGTTCACACACTGACACTCACAAAGCCACACATGACGTTCACGGGTGATTCCGTTTACAGTATGTGTCAAACCGAACATGTTGATCAGAATACCACTCCCACTCATCCACCCACCAACACCCCCTCACCTTTCAAAAAAGCAAAACAAACGAACAAAAACAACAATAACAACAACAAAAACCAACACCCCCCCTGCCCCCCCCCCCCCCCAAAAAAAAAAACCACTATTTAACGCAGATATTAACGACGATACTTGATACACGTACACACGCCTTTCCGACGTCCAGAAGAAGACAAAAGACTGGGGGGGGGGGGGGTCGTGTTTGTGAGTCAACCCCCTTTTCCATTACGTAAGGGTGATATCAAAGACGGAGCGACAAAAAAAAAAAAAGAAAAAAAAAAGGCCAGCTCAAATATTTGGCCCCAGGCGGGATTCGAACTCACGACCCGAGCACTGAGAGTCCAGTGCTCTATCATTCGGCTATCCCGGCTCTCCAAAAGACTGGGTATGGTGATGATGATGAAGATGATAATGATAACGATGATGATGACGATGAGATTTTGCTTTACAGTGCCAACTGGCCGGCGGTACAAAACTGTATGAACAACATGCCAACAGAGTGTTTACAACTGCCGACAATCACTCAAGACCTGGCTTTGCTGCAGCGACAATACGGCATGACATACAACACGTTCTGCTCCATGTCTGGTAACTCTCTCTCTCGCTCTCTCTCTCTCTCACACACACACACACACACACACACACACACACACACACACACACACACACACACACACACACACACTAATCACTGGAAAAAAATGTGTCTTCCCCTTATTGAGTTTTTAGTTCTTTGAATGTTTATGTGTATTTCTCGTGTTTGAATTGATAACTTCTTATTCTTTGCATAAGCATTTACGCTGTAATGTTCGTGAAATGTGCTGTAAAGCGTGAAAGTCCTCAGCGCGAGCACGAGTGTGGATGTGTGTAGGTGTGTGTGTGTGTGTGTGTGTGTACTGATATTAGTGAGTGATGATGCATTTTGTGTGTTTTATTAGTGTAGCAAGGACAGATTGTAAGAGAGACCTGTGCGTCTATTTTCTCATTCTTGAAAAACTATGATAAAGTTTCAGTCTCTCTCTCTCTCTCTCTCTCTCTCTCTCTCTCTCTCTCTCTCTCTCTCTCATGTAGTCATCACAAAGTCAACCAGCAAAAAAAAAACAAAAAAACAAAGGTCATTTCAAGGTCATTATTTTCAAGGTAATCGCAAGGTTACTGCAAGGCAACCACGGGCGTCTCGCGAATTCACAACAAAGGACAAAAAGGCAGGAATTCACGTGCAGACTCGTTTATGGTGCCTGTTTTGCATTCAAGGACACACCCACACACACACACATAACATCACGTGTGCAATATCATTCCGTACGAGAGCGGCCGCGGAATGAAAATTCAATACAGTCACACACACCATGCGTGCAGGAAAAGGAGTGGGTGGCGATATGCGCTGTACTATGGTTGGGTGTGAGGGCTCAACCCGAATTTTCCAGCAGTGGAGTAGCCAAGATTGTAAAAGGAATCGAAAATAACAAAAGTAAGATATCAAATAAAAATGTCTCACCTGTTATGCTTGTGTATTGTAGGTGTGTGCCCGGCCGCGTTCCAGTGTCTGAGTAGTGCTGGGTTGTCCATGAACCCAGGTGGCAGTAATGGTGGAACTGACCAATCGACACCGCCTGTGGCCGACCTTGACCTCAATATGCTTTGCGAGTTAGTAGGAACGCCGATTTTTTTTTTAACAGTAGACGCAGATGGTTGTAGAGACAAAGGGATTTTGTTTCTGTTGTTGTTGTTGTTGTTTCTCAGTTGTGATGAAATCAGCAATATATGCCAAATTCAAAATTACCTTTACGGAATGTAGGCTGCCAGTGCTTATTTTTGTTTTTGCCTCTTTTTATTATGTTACACTCAAAACCAGCAAAACAAATGGGTAGTTACGTTACACTGTCACAATTTCGTGGGGGTTTTTGTTGTTGTTGTTGTTCTGTCTACACTACTACAGAATGAGCATATACTACAGATGCTACAGAAACCAAATTATGACAAACAGTAAACTGAGGTGAGGTTCGATGTTGTTCTCTCGCAGATTCCGTCACGGTGGACTGAACCGGCTTTATCAGAACATTTTGTCATCTCTTTACAGACGAGTGCGACCTATTTTTGGTTGCCTAGCATCAGCGAGCAGCACGTGCGGTGTTGAGCAGGGCGAGGCGACCTTCCCACAGGTGGAAGACAAGTTCGTAAACTTATGTCAAGGTCAGACACCCTGTGTGTGTGTGTGTGTGTGTGTGTGTGTGTGTGTGTGTGTGTGTGTGTGTGTGTGTGTGTGTGTGTGTGACCAAGAAATGGCACACCTCCAGTAACTTAGTAACTTGCATCAGTTCGAGTCACATGCGTTGAAATATTCAAATTCAACTTTAAAAAACAGTTTTCTGACTGAATAATTTCATCTAAGAGAGATACAGTGAGAGAGAGAGAGAGAGAGAGAGCTATAACCACTGCTAAGATGGAACTAAGTCATTAGTATGATGAAAACAACCGGTGATCCGAACCAATTTTAAATGATTACAAATATCATTTTTATCTCTGATATCATTAGCTTTACCATAAATTATCCATCGTCGACCTTCTCCTTCCCATAGCGATGATTCCTCATGCCGAAGCCTTGGCTACCTGTGACGAGTATACACGGTGTTCCCTCAGTTTTGAGGGCTTCCCCAACATGGCTGGGTTGTCTTCCAGTAACCCTGACCTTGCAGCGGGCATGCAAGCCATGGTGAACATGCTGCGGGCGATGACCAGCACTGAAATGTGGTGTTCGTAAGTAATCAGTTACGCTCAGTCGATGTAATTCGCCCGTTAGGGGATGCAAATGCATGTCAGTCCGTTGGAGGGGCAAATGTACTCCAGTCGTCCACAAGGAGGGGCGATTGTATCCACGCTACGCGGAAGAGGGTGCAAATGTACTCTGGAACTGGGTCTCGCGAAGTGAAGTCACGTGACCGCTGACTTCCTTTTACGACTTTACTTATCAGTTCGGCCATTTTGAACAAAAGTGCTCCCAGGTTTTTTTTTTTTTTTTTTTTTAATCATTATGGCTTTCTTTCTTTGTAGAAGGTGCTCACATGCAATACAAGTTATAATTTTTCCGTTGCAGATATTTAACACACGGCTCAAAGTGTCTGGCAGATACCGCCGCTTCCTGTAAACTGCCGAGTCAGTTTGGTGCGGACATGAAGACAACGTACGAAGCCACTATGGAAATGTGTGGTGAGACATTTTTATTTCGGTCACGTGATGTCTGCCGTCATGGCAATATTTGTCTGCTGAAAAACAATAAGTTTGATGTCTTGGGAGGGGTGTTGTTAGAGAGAGAGAGACAGACAGACAGACAGACAGACAAGAACAGCGACAGCAGAAAACCTGAAAACTTTTGGAAACGTGTGTGTGTGTGCCGGTGTGCGTGCGTGCCTGCTGCGTGCGTGCGTGCGTGCGTGCGTGCGTGCGTGCGTGTGTGTGTGTGTGTGTGTGTGTGTGTGTGTGTGTGTGTGTGTGTGTGTGTGTGTGTGTGTTGATAGTATTTTAGAGACTTCTTCTCTCCATGTGCGTGCATTATTAATCCAATTAATTCCTTTTCAATTCTTTCTGTTTTCAGGAATAACGCCAGGTGAGAAATTTTCGCTACATCCATATATAGGTTTACACACACACACTTAAAAACCTTCATGGCACTCCTTTGCGGTCTTCGATGCAAGTCCGACTGAGAACACAACAAACAGAAATCTCAGAACGTGTCTGTTCTCTTAGACTGTCAAGATCAGTAATAATAATAATAATGACGACTTATAAGGCGCCTATACATGAAATGAAACAGGCTCTTAGCGCCGTACATCATAACTACATACACCACTTTCATGCACGCAGACTCACAGGAACATTCAAAGTTAAACAATATCTCACAACAAGCAGGCTGACACGGTGTGGAAGGGCAGAGTAAATCAGTAATCAGTTTTAAATAGGTGGGTTTTGAGGCAGCGTTTGAAGCTGGCACTGGACTC
>JACVVK020000447.1:195000-197500 GCA_018292915.2 Batillaria attramentaria
GCAGCGAAATTGAAAATGTGTATTAAGAAATAAAATACTCAGTTTCATGTTTCTTTCGACATTTTGCCTCATGGTTCAGATTATCACATGTATGCTAAGTGATACGTCTCCGGAAATAATGATTGACAGCATAGTGAGCCAATAATCGTGTGTCGGTATAGTGACGTAATACTCATCGTGCTACGAGATGTTACGTCAACTTCTGCTAAGCTTCTAATACGGTAGCGCTGTCAGTCTTTATCTCTGTGTTTTGGAATCAGTGCTTGTCGGCCGGAGTGGGCGGAGTAGTCTTTGTCCGCTTTCTCTCTCTCTCTCTCTCTCTCTCTTTCTCACACACACACACACACACACACACACACACACACACACACACACACACACACAATGATCCGAATAGCACTCCTAATAGTGATAACAATAATAACAATGTGGAATCAGTGCTTGTCGGCCGGAGTGGGCGGAGCAGTCTTTGTCCTCTCTCTCTCTCTCACACACACACACACACACACACACACACACACACACACACAATGATCCGAATAGCACTCCTAATAGTGATAACAATAATAACAATGTGGAATCAGTGCTTGTCGGCCGGAGTGGGCGGAGCAGTCTTTGTCCTCTCTCTCTCTCTCTCTCTCTCTCTCTCTCACACACACACACACACACACACACACACACACACACACACACACACACACACACACACACACACACACAATGATCCGAATAGCACTCCTAATAGTGATAACAATAATAACAATGTAAACTGTGAAGAAGGAATAATTATAAGAAATTAATAGACACAAATAATTAACAAAGCACATACTTTTCCGGTTATTTTAGATGATTTAGCTCTTTCTTTATTCCGCATGCCCTCGATTCGGCCTCGAATATTTGTACCTGTCTCGCACTATTGGAACTGTCCGGCCCTCCATGCTAATGGCCGTGTGGATCCTCGTGCTTCCGGTGGGGAGGTAACTCCTCGTGAGCACTGCCGCTTTCACACATTCATGCCTCTTCCACACCCCTCACCGTCCTCCCGTCTCGTGCTGGTGCCCCAATTCGCAGCTAATTCTGGCGCAGGCGCTAGCTCGGTTCGCTGCCACGCAACTCGCAAATCAGCAGCTCAGTGGCGAAAAAAGCAGAAGCATCATCATCATCCCCACAATTCGCCGCAAGTCTACTCGCCTTTCGCTGCAGCACTGACACGGGCCAGGGAAATCGGGGGTTGTGGGTACACTCAGTCTACCGCTGCTCGCATTTCATCAAATCCCGGACAAGTGTGTTGCTGTCTTTTCTCAAGATTCGTGGACCAGAAACATGAGGATGGTGACTGCTACCTTGTGTTTGTTCATCACGCTTGGTAAGTCAACCATGTTTCGTCCTTGGGTGTATCTTGTATTCAGTGATAGGAATGATGGGGAACGGAACCAAATCGAGTGCTAATCGATACTGAGGCAGAATCAGTATACTGAGGCTTGACTTTGTTCTTCGTGTTTGGTACTGATTCACTCGCGTTTCGTCTTTGGTACGTCTTTCATAGTAATGATGGGGAACCACTGACCGAGTAGATCTGGTCGATAGACAGAATACCGCGCGGGCCGGGCTGACTTACCAAGGCTGAACTGAGGGGATCATTCAAGACTAAGAACCTTATCCGACCCTCACAATGCGATCTCTAATGCTGAAACTGAGAGACGTTACTTAGTCAGTCAGTAGAGTCTCTACTAGAGTGGGTCAGTCCATGTCCTACACTGACTTTGGCACTGGGTGGTGTCACAACTGAGTTGTGCACAATTGGTCTGTTCGCTGCGTGTGGAATGTAGGCTACTCATGGCCGCCATGATCATTTTGTTCACTGGAACTGAAGCCGATCAGTTAGGTATCGAAGCCGGTTAAATACAGCCTGCGTAGTCGAGGGGCGGCTAGCCCGGTGCAGGACGACAAACTTACTCCCAAGACAGATTAACTCCTGATTGAAAATCTCGTGAAGAAATTCTTACTCCCTTTAAGAAAAACTGAACTACTCCAGCCTATTTGTTTTCACGGGCTTACTGCCCTGTTCAGTGGGAAGAAACTTGTAAGCGGCGTGATCACTTTACTTGTGGTTTCTTTTTCAAATGCAAACTAAGTTGATGAATGCAAACTGTAATAGGTAAAACTTAATATTCATATACATCACATTTATGTGGCCTGTTCTACAAAATGTTATTTTAATTAATGTTTTTAATTAATTTTTTAAATCATTTTTTTTCTGTTGAGGGAAAACCTATCAGGGAATAGTCGGCATTCATGTCGGACCAGATCCACAAGTTTCGGTCGAAAAAAGATTAAAGAAATGAAGCGCGAGGCCCTGTAAACTAGTACACTATTGTTCGCGTTTTGAGTTTTATCAGCAACAAGCCCGAATGTATCAACTGTTGTAACGAGAGATGAAAAGACAAACTAGACCAATGAAATCTGTTCCCACCGCACACTAGATACATGTATGTTACTT
>JACVVK020000447.1:202500-292500 GCA_018292915.2 Batillaria attramentaria
AATGCGATTATTATCATTATTATTATTACTGTCAGTGCAGCTGTTAGTGCACAAACTGACGTCACTGTCAGAAGTGAAGAGGACAATGCTAGAGCCTACACTATGTTTGCTGTGTCTGCCGTCATAAGTAATACTGAATCCGACTGATTTTTTTGGCTCACTTGTGTAACAAAGTGAGTCTATGTAATAACCCTCCGTCGTCTGTCTGTGTGTATGTCTGTCTGTCTGTGTGTCTGTGTGTCCGCAGTAAACCTTAACATTGGCCTTTTCTCAGGGGGTGATCTCAAATCTGTGCATGTGTCCCCGCCTTTCTCTTGGACTGCTGCTGCTGTTGTTTTGTGTTGTTGTTGTTGTTGTAGTTTAATTCCGTGTTGTATTTATTGTTCTCATCTGCTGCAGCGCAACCTACACGAATTACACAGCGTGCATGGACACGCTGCCAAAGGAGTGTGGACAACAGTCGGCCATCTCCAGAAACATTGACTTTACCAGGAATATGTATGATGCTTATCACAAGCTCCTGTGTGATTCAGCTGCCGGAGGTATGTTTGCCCGTATGGCAGCTTCAAACAGTACACAAAAAAACAGAGTTACATCTGCCTGAAGAGCAGCCTCAAATAGTAAACAAAAACAGAGTTACATCTGCCTGAAAAGCAGCCTCAAATAGTAAACAAAAACAGAGTTACATCTGCCTGAAGGACAGCCTCAAATAATGAATAACAGAGGAACAATTGCCTATATAGCCGGCTCAAACGAACAAGAGGGGTGTGTTTACCTGTATAGCCGGCTCAAATGAACAAGAGAGGTATGTTTACCTATATAGCAGGCTCAAATGAACAAGAGGGGTGTGTTTACCTGTATAGCAGGCTCAAATGAACAAGAGGGGTGTGTTTACCTGTATAGCAGGCTCAAATGAACAAGAGGGGTGTGTTTACCTGTATAGCAGGCTCAAATGAACAAGAGGGGTGTGTTTACCTGTATAGCAGGCTCAAACGAACAAGAGAGGTATGTTTACCTGTATAGCAGCCTCAAACGAACAAGAGAGGTATGTTTACCTGTATAGCAGCCTCAAATGAACAAGAGGGGTGTGTTTACTGTATAGCAGCCTCAAATAAACAACTAAAGAGGTATGTTTACCTGTATAGCAGTCTCGAATACGCAACAACCACAACAGTATCAGCATCTACACCACTGTATCGAAATCAACACTGTGTCCGGTATGCTAATTGTCTTCTCTTGTCTTCCAGCCTGTCCCGCGGCCATAAAGTGTTTAAATCAGCTGAGCACTAAGCCACCGGGGCCCCAGAATGATGGCCCTCCGGGCCTACAACTTCCGCTTGTTGAGTTTTCCCAATTTTGCTCGTAAGTACATGTCATTCGTATGGTGGACCAGACAACTCAGGCCATTAATTTTATAGCTACAAAGTCTGATCGCAAAAAAAAAAAAAACCAACCTAAAAGAACTGTGAAAAAAAAAAAAACCAACCTAAAAGAACTGTGACCTTGTGACTGTTTCAGTTCTAGCGTACAGTGCCAAAAATAAATTTGTCACATATCTTGCGTGAGACTGAATTTTATTGTTTCGAAATTTCCTCTGTTTCTTGTATTTCCACTTTTTTTCCTTAAAGCAGCAACTGGACAGTGTTCTGCTGAATTTCACACACGTTCCAAGGCACTTAACCATTTACCTGTCATCTGTTTCCAGGAAGCTGACAGTCTTCGACTGCCTTAACACAGCCAGCAGCACTTGCAAACTAGACCAGGGAAGCATGTCAATGATAGAGATCAAACAGGCCGCTAGTGAAATGTGTTCAGGTACAGTGAAGTGAATTGAAGTCTCGTATGCAAATCTGTTGAGGTGTGGCCTCTGGTGTTGCTATGTACGTTCAGTGCTTTAGGTTTCAGGTGGACTGAGGAGTTTTACTCCGTCAAAAAAAAAATAATAATAATAATGCACGACAGACAAACTTACATTGAAACTTACTGATAAGCCCGTGGCTTATCTATAGGGCGATCACTCTCGACCTACTACTTTTCGTGATTGTAAATTTCATTGCGCTTCAGCACTGAATTGTTTAATAATAATAATAATAATGAGTATTGTATAGGCGCTTTACCCAATTTCCTGAATCGGCTCAAAGCGCCGCGAACTGAACCCAACACGCATGCTCACGTGAATCACACGCATTCTCTCACACACTGGACATAAATACATTACACTCACGTGGTGCGAAGGATCAGCTCAGCTTCTTAAATTTTCGGAATTTAGCATGAGATAAATAGTTTAACATAAATTATGTCACTGTCTCAAGGTACTTCATCTCATTTTTATCTCAGGAACATTCGGCAGGACTGTGAGTTCCCTGGAATCGTGTCTGGAATGCGAGAAGACTTTTCAGAACGCCCAGAAGGTGGAGCCCGGACTGCAGGGTGACAACCAGCAACTCCCGGACAGAGAGGCTATCATGCAGTTGGCGAACCTGATTGGGCGGAGCTCACGCACAAGCTTCTGGTGTCAGTAAGTGCCCTTGTGTAAGCGACCTTCTACCATTAGGGCTGAGGTTCATTGATTGTACTTACTTTACTTATGCCCTTGGCTCCAAGTGGAGCATAGGCCATCGACAACCCTTCGCCATCGCACTCTGTTCTGGGCTATTCTTGCCACCCTAGTGCAGTTGGTCCCCTGCTTATATAGCTCTGCTTCAGTGTCCCGCCTCCAGCTGTTGCGAGGCCGGCCTCTCTTCCTTTTCCCCTGCGAGTTCCATGTCAGGGCTTGGCGTGTGGTGCTGGATGCTGGCTTCCTGAGGGTGTGTCCAATCCAGCCCCACTTCCTCCGCAGGATCTGCTTGGCCACTGGTTCCTGCCCCGCTCGCTCCCACAGCTCTTCGTTCCGGATCTTCTCTGGCCATCGGATGTTGAAGATGCGCCTCATACAGGTGTTGAGAAATGTCTGGTTCTTCTGCTGCATCGTCTTCGTTGTCCTCCATGTTTCGTATCCGTAGAACAGAACTGACTTCACGTTGGAGTTGAAGATGCTTCATTGATTGTGGTACGGAACAGTTGAACAGAAAAGCCGAGGCTGATGCACAAAACGTCATTTGTTTAATTGACGATTGTTATGCATAGCTTATGATGGTTGTATTACAGGCAAACTTTGCATGCCAAATACTGCAGCGAGAGAAAACGTTGGCCCGCCATTGGGTCTGGGTTCATGTCAGTGCCCTCTGGCCGGGGAGACAACTATCGTTAACCGCTATGTAGACCAGTCGTCTGCTACACATGACCAACAGTGTGTTGAGTGAGGAGATGACAGTCCTTACACAAAATTATTTTTACAGTAAATTTTATTTTTATAGGCATTCAGCCATGACGGATAGTAGTCAACGATAATGTTGATGGTGATGGTGGCGGTGGTGGTGGTGGTGGGTGGGGGTGGGGGTGGGGGGTGATACTGATGATGACGATTCATCTCACGGTCCCGCCCTAACTGAATGCTCATTATGCTTAAGGAGAAGTTTTAAAGTAAGATAGTTGAAAAGTCCCGATGGTCAGTAGAGTGCTGCCCTAGAAGGTTGAGTCATCAGTCGCTTCTGAAATGTAGTGATGAGGATTTCTTGTTTTCTTTTTAGCGTTTTAGTGAAATATAAAAGTTTCCAAACGAATGGCGTTTTGCCCCGAAGTTTATCTTAAAGGCTCATTTCAATCCTGGTTGATGTGCAGGTATATGCAACACATCTACCAGTGTGTCGTCGAGAAAGCCGGGACCTGCAGCGTCCCGCAGGACATCGTCACCACAGCAACCACGAAAAACAAAGCCTTGGGTGAAATGTGTCCAGGTGAGGTGTGTGTGTGTGTGTGTGTGTGTGTGTGTGTGTGTGTGTGTGGATGGGACGTGGAGGGATACCTCATGTGGAGAACGATGAATCCTTGTGTGACGGGAAAGATGAAGTAATTGCATCTGAGTTTTCACATACGCACTTACATAAACAGTGATTCCTGTTCTTTCATTATTTAACTTGTTTTTTCCATTCGTTTTTCAGTAGCGGCTGCATGTAAGTACGAACTTACTGTCAACTTGTGAAACTCAGTAACAGTAAGCAACACATGTATATACCTACTCAGGGACGGTAAGCGACACATTGATAGACCTACTCAGGTTGTTGTTGTTGTTGTTTACTTTGTTTAAGTGTTGGTTAGTTGATTTGTGGATGTTAGCTGATTTTTTGTTGTTGTTTTGTTGTTCTTTTTGTTTTGGGGGTTTGTTTGGTTGCTTTTCGTTTGGGAGGGGGTGGGGGGGGGGGAGAGTCGGTCATTGATTTGAAAGACAGGTGGGTGGGTGTTCGAGGGTTTAAGGGATTTGAAAGGCGGTATTAAGAACAAATGACCCGACTGAAGAAATGTTGACCACCGTGAAGATTTATTCTCATTCTTTAAATGCCAGATCCACATTGTGAGAACTTAACTCTTTGACGACGGAGCGCAATTTCTGACACACGATTTCCTATAGGAGATCGTGTGTCAGAAATTGCGCTCCGTCGTCAAAGAGTTAAGCCCTAGATATTGAGAAATCCCTATCCTGTTGGCAGCAGCTGTAGAGAGGAGCACCATCCTTCTGGCCGTCTGTGTCATGATGTGGGCAGTCTTCACCTAGACACGCGATCGGCGACTGAGACTGACAAAGATAGTCGTGTTCAGTGTTGAAGTCTGTTTCTATTTCAACATTCTGGCTGCATTTTTGTGCGAAACCTGGTTTCCATTTTGCAAGCAGACGGCACTGAGACTGAAACTGTCGATGAGTTCGTCTCAGTATTGTGTTGTGTCATCGTCATGTTCACCAACAGGGTCTGTGAGTCAACCGTTTCCTTCAGTACAGTTGACAGATCTACTGCAGGGGCCCCCTTCTTTGTCCCACTCTGAGCAAAGAATTTTTCCCTCTCGTATGTGGCACCGTTCATTCGGGCCGATCGTTGGAGGTTCTCTCCGGGTACGCCGGCTTCCTCCCCCTCTGCTTTGGAAATGTTCGGCCCACCAAATTTGAAAAATAAATCAGTGCAATTCTAAATTCCGAAATTTAAATAGCTGAGCTGACCCTTTGCACCACGTGATTGTAATGTGTTTATGTCCAGTGTTTAAGAGAATGCATGTGATTCACGTGAGTGTGCGTGCTGGGTTCAGTTCGCGGCGCTTTGAGCCGATCATTCATGAAATTGGGTTAAGCGCCTATACAATACTCATTATTATTATTATCATTATTATTAATGAAAATCAGTGGAATGCTGCCAGTGGGGCGGTCGGTGGTCTAGTGGTTAAGAGACCTGTCACCAATGCGAGAGGTCAGGGGTTCGAGTCCCACTCGGGGCAAAGAATTTTTCCTTCTCGTATGTGGCACCGTTCATTCGGGCCGATCGTCGGGGGTTCTCTCCGGGTACTCCGGCTTCCTCCCCCTCTGCTTTGGAAATGTTCAGCCCACCAAATTTGAAAAAAAAAATGCAATTCTAAATTCCGAAACTTAAATAGCTGAGCTGACCCTTCGCACCACGTGATTGTAATGTGTTTATGTCCGGTGTGTGAGAGAATGTGTGTGATTCACGTGAGCGTGCGTGTTGGGTTCAGTTCGCGGCGCTTCGAGCCGATTCATGAAATTGGGTAAAGCGCCTATATAATACTCATTATTATTATTATTATTGGTGACTGCAGCTCGCGGTCCGAGCGTCTGCGTTCGAGCGTGTGATCACTTTCCAGACTATGCTGACATTTCCTTTTCATTTATTGCCTCTTCATTTCGGGAAGCAAGGGGAGGAATGACCGGTGTCCACTGTCCATCCTGCAGCGTATGGTAGGACTGATGCTGTCTCCTTGGTCCAGAAGGGAGGGGAGAGAATCAGACTGCATGCCTCGTGCGTGCTCGAGGCCTCTGCTGGCGATAGTGCGTGACGGTGATGGTCAAAGAACACAAATGCATGGGGACTTAACTCTTTGACGACGAAGCACAATTTCTAACACGCGATTTCCTATAGTGGACAATTTTTATTATGCATGATGATGGAGATGAGGATGATAGGAAGATGATGCTATGGAGATCCATCTGGTTTGGGACTGCGGGACAGGGCCGCATTCCACGCTTCCTGTCATAAATATCCCGGCATTAACCAGGCCCGGGAACTACGGCACCTGCGGTGCCAGCCATGTAATCATCCACGTCATATGACGTGTCATACTAAGGGAAGCACCCCCAAAGTCGCACCCGTGAAGTGGGTGAAACTCGGCTGTGTGGCAACAGCCTCCCCATCGGGCCCATAGCACACCCGCTCTGGGTAGGAGCCGACCTAGGTAGGAAAAATCCCGCTTGCCTCGGCTGGGATTCGAACCCGGGTCTCCCGGTCCATGATCCGAAGTGCTATCCATGGTCAATTTATCACAGTGTCCTTACGCCTGACACAACACACCACCGTCCCTTCCCCATGCAGTAGTTCAAAGACCTTAGGGTAGATGAAAACAGTCAAATAGATCAGGATGGTTGTTTGTTGTGATTCAAGCCACGTGTAGCGAGTCATGTATTATAATTATATGGCAAGCGCTTTGATTTTTTTCTTTTGTTTTTGCCAGTTCGGCTTCATGCTTCCATACCAGGGCTCCCATTATTCCAGTATCCATTAAAACCTGAATGTTTGCTTAGTTGCTAACTTCAACTTTCTGACGTTTATTGCCTTTCTGTACTTCGCAAGTCTGCCTTGCTTTCAACAAGTGTCTCAGTCTGTAAGTGACTGATAGTTTTCTAGCATTCTACTTGTATGCAATTTTTTTTAAATATTTATTTTAAATACTTTGTTTAAAGGATATCGTTTTCCAGATATTTGTGTTTACTAATGACTTTTTTCCTCAGTATTTTTATGATCACATCATTACGATACATTTGCTGCCTTGGGTTTTTGTACGAGTTATATTTTTGTTTGTTTGGTTTTACATTCTTTTACAATAAATATCAGTGATTAATATATAAGATATCGTGTGTGTGTGTGTGTGTGTGTGTGTGTGTGTGTGTGTGTGTGTGTGTGTGTGTGTGTGTGTGTGTGTGTGTGTTGTTGTTGTTGTTGTTGTTGTTGCTTCACCATTATAACACAAGTCGCGCCTGTTGGCCTAGGCAGGGCACCAAAAATATCCTGATCTCTCAGTTTCATCAACATCAGACCACTTAGCAAAATTCTGCGAGTTTTCACGTAAATGGTCTCTGCTGGCGATGTGGCGATGGTGAATGTCCGTCCCTAGTATTTTCTGTCTCCGCGCTATCGGGGACAAGCCGGCACGTGTGATCCCCCTTCGCACGTGCTGGTGTCCATATTAGGCAGAAATGTGATCACACCGCTGGACCAATGTCGTAACACGTTGCTGTTGATCATGGTTCTGCCTCCGCCGCATACCGCTGCCCCCCTTTTACTCTGTAATCGTGTTACAAGGAGCCCGCTTTCAAAAATGGCGGCGGAATCACGAACACGGCTGATGGCAAGGTTGAAAAGGAAGAAGAAAACACTAGTGCTCGTAGTTATCAGCCATATTTCTGACCGGAAAGTCTGTATTCTTCCTACGCAAAGAGATTTAAAAATTAAAAAAAAAAAAACTCTTACCAGCCTCACACGACTAAACAAGCTGACAATACAATATTGCTGCTATCTTTTCCAGTCTGTTGTACTACTGAATCATTTTCCTTTCACAGCAACGATTTTTTTCCCCCGAATTCCACGTGGGTGGCAAGCTACCATGTGCACGCACAAAGAGACAAATGCAGTGGAAAAGATACCATCCTCAGCAACTATGAAATACTGAGTGAAAGTTCAAGAACTTACCTGGCCGAAGTTGGGACAGAACATCTCCATCCTGACGTGCGTTTTACAGACCGAGGCGAGCTAGAATAGCGAGGCGAGCGGGACGAGCGGACTACGAAACGGTCACAGCCGGAAGCTAGCTGTATCTACCCATTTCAAGATGGCGGAAGATTGTGTGCGACGCCGGCGCGTTGACATGTGTACCACACCGGTATCGACTCGATTACATTGTTATTCAAAGCTTAATTCGCAAGAAAGTCAACAATACAGACAAAAAGTAAAAAGAGTAACACATATATTTCTGCAGACGCCTCCTCCATCTTGATTCCTTCACCACAAAATTGAAAAAAAAAAAAAAAAAAAAAACCTGCCATCATCGAGTCGCACCATGCGTACACGCCGCCATCTTGTCTAGCAAATGTAGCACCTCCTGCGAGGGTCTAACTTTCCTCGGCTAGGGGCTAAGTCGCCTTGACCTATAAAACGCCTGGCTGCTCTCCCGCTACGTAGGGGCTTGTTTTCCTCGCTCTATAAAACGCTCCACTGGTTTCACAGATCAGTTTGCGTTTTGACACTGAGCGAGAAAGATCGTGCAGCACTCAACATCCGCTGGACACTGTAGAGATGTCTCGCTCACTGACCATAAGCCAAATAATGTCACGGCAAACTCGTGCTCTGGTTTTGTAAGGGTTCCCGAAGCGCTGAAAACTCTGCAACTGTGACAGAGTTGCCTGGATTACGCACAGTCGAAGGAGTCGCAGGTTTTTTTTTTTTTTTTTTTAAACGCAATGTTTTGCGGCTTTTTGCTGAGATGGCAGACCTTTCAACTGAAGAGCGTGTTTTCATACACTTCAGATTGTAAAATCCCAAGCCAATCCTATAATTCCGCCCTGGCTGAGGTTTTGACCGTGAGCAATTCAAAGTTTTCCCTCTTAAACTTGTTGACGTTGTCTAGTGGCACTGAACCGTATCGCCGGTGTGGTATAGTTAATGGACCCCCCAAGTAATGGACCCCCCGGTCCAATAACTTTAAAGTTAATGGACCCCCGGGGTCCAACAATTATAATAAGAGGGTATAATTATTGGACCCCCTCTATGGTTGTTGGACCCCCCTTTCACTTAAACAAAATTCAATTACTTATAGCTCTATTCTCTTTTCTATCACTCTTACACGAAACATTATGGTTTAGGAGTAACCTTGGTACAGGTAAACTGAACTAGCTGAGGTATTGACGCAGACATATTGGATTTCTGAAGGAAAATATGCTATCAAATAAAAAGATAAATAACAAAGTATCTCTGTTTGCCGTGTGTGCGTATTCAGGCGTGTATGTGTGTGGGGGGGGGGGGGGGTGTCGGTGTCAGTGTTGCCGATGTGTGAACTGACGGTGCGCTAAACATATTTCTTCAATTAAAACTGATATTGTCAAAATTGACGGTGATAGAATATGGACTGATAAGTCGGGATGGGGGGAGGGGGGGGGTCAATATGGGGGTGGTGGGCGTGAGAGTGAGTGTTTGGACGATGTGTAGGGATGGGGGGGGGGGCTATCTGCTCGGAGGGGTGGGGAGGGGGTATGTGGGTTAAAGGGTAGCGATCTGTAGTGGATGTGTGAATTTTGACGTTGTGCGCGCGCGCGTGTGTGACGGTGAGTGTGTGTGAGGGGGGGGGGGGGGGGGTCAATATGGACGGATGGAGAGGGGTGGCGTGGTTGCGTCATATGTACGGAGGGGCAGAGTCAATACGACGTAAGTGAGAGGAGGGGGGGGGGGTGTACATGGAGGAGTAAATAAAAAAAAAATTGTCATTTTAATATTTCAGGCAGTTTATTAATTTTGTTGATGTGAAGTCTGTGATTCCGACATGTTTACGTCTTTTGTAAATCGCCATCCCTTGTAAACCACGTTTTGTTTTCTGTATTTTAACCACGGTTTAAAGTTTTATAATGATTGTTACTGCTGGCCTCTTAAAGGTTTTCTTAGAAAATATTTACCATTGAGATTTTTTTTTTCTTTCAATACCAAGAATCATTTATTTTTGTAGACATGTTGATAATAACCAGTAATTAATGATGAAAATAACTGGATTGGAGCCTGAATTATACACGACTCATAAAAAACCTTCTCCGTGTGTGTGTGTGTGTGTGTGTGTGTGTGTGTGTGTGTGTGTGTGTGTGTGTGTGTGTGTGTGTGTGTGTATTCAAACATCACAGGGAGATCTATAAACAATCACGACATGTGTTAAAATACCTTAAGTAATGAGAAACACCTTTAAGTAACAGGGGGGGGGGGGTCCAACAACTATAGGAGGGGTCCATTAACTTTAAAGTTATTGGACCGGGGGGGGGGGGGGTCCAAGTACTATGGGGGTCCAACAACTTTATGACACCGGCGTGGGTTAACCGAGCGTGTCTGTGCATTGCTTTAGTCCGTGTGAGTGAGAATCACAGTGCGATCGTTGGGACTGTCTCCGCCGCATACGATATTGCACCCCTTGTAATAAGTGAACTTTAGAAGAATCAACGAACTATTTTTCGTGAGAGAGTTCAATTGCACCACGGAACTGTTTTGAGCAGTTCTACTTGTTTTACTCCATTTGAATGCAGTTTTCGTTGTTCACATTGCTGCTTTGTCGGCTAGACGCCTGTGAATTGGAGTAATTTTCTCGTAAAAATTGCGTTTCTTTTGGCACTCGGTGTAGAAACTTTGAAGTTCCAAACTGTGATTTCATGTCAAAATCAGGTTGATTTGGATGCCTTACAGAAGGTAGTGGATAAGGGAATTTTTATTTTGAGCACAGGATGCAATTATCTGAACCACATCAAATCTGACAGTGGCCCTTGAATTCTTTTGAGTAGTATATCTCCAATCCCTCTTGTGTCCGGGACAGTAAACCCTATAGCTTACCTTACCTACCTGTGTTTCGTTTCGTTTTGGATTTTGTTTGTTTGTTTTTGTTTGTTTTTCAAAGACGGGGTGGTAAGGAGGCAAATACTACTAAAGACAATAATATTTTGGCTATAGTTGGAGTATAACGTTCACGCCGCTAAATAAATACGAAACGACCTTAAACTCGATCTGTAAGGCCCGTCCATTCATTTTGCTTGTGAGTCTTTGAGCTCATAATTCTGGGTAAAGCATCACACCATGCGTCCATACTTCTTCAGCGGGTTGCTAAGTAACTCTTGTGGATGCAAGGGGAGGTAATATTCACGTTCACACAGCTAGAGGGAAAACGGGCGACGTGTTGTGGCAAGCACAAGTTTCACTGCTGCCGAGGCAGAGGTCGAACACGTTCTCCGCCGTTAGACGTGTCGAAAGATCGACCTTTAAAAGGAGCCACTTATGCGGCGGAGATCGCAAAGACAGTCGGGAGGAAAACCGCACGGCGTGTGACAGGGTGGGGCGGCGTCAGCGTCAGCGTCATCAGTTTGTGGCTCGCTGCAGCAACCGTGAACACGTACTGTCCAAACCATGGCAACGACAGGATTTCTCCACCTCTTCCTCGGTCTAGGTAGGAGTTTGCCTGTTCTTATACAAGTATATTCACAGAGACTGATGCTTACTGGTACTGACTCGTTGGTTTTTCGCCGCTGTCCGGTGTTAGCGACTCTCTCTCTCTCTCTCTCCCTCTCTCGGGGAGCCGGGATAGCCGAATGGTAGAGCATTGGACTTTCAATGCTCGGGTCGTGAGTTCGACGGAATCCCGGCTGGGGCCAAATATTTGTACTGGCCTTTTTTCTCGTTGCCCCGTCTCACCTTAATATGTAGGAGTTTAAACTCCCATCCACCCACCCAGTCTCTCTCTCTCTCTCTCGTGCGCCGAGCGTTGCAGCCGGTCGACTGTTGACTGGATGGTATAAGATTTCTGCCACTTTTTTCATACAGGTTGTTTGCCTACTAACTGAATCTCTCATCTAATGATTGCCACCGTAGATTAAGAAGAGCTGTCGGAAGTTAACCAGTGTAAATACTTTGTTCATTCCTGGTTCAATTTTGAACGTGTCCTCCGCTGTCAACTCTATAAAGGTTATTCAGTTCCAAGATGGATGTATGAGAAATAGAGCACGCTTAGCGTCGTGAAGCCCCCAGATCAGTGTTTGCGTTAGCTGTGGTATGGAAATGGGCCTGACCCAGTTTTGGCTCCTGTCTCGTTTCAAACTATTCAAAAGCATGCTTTTGTTGTTTGGTTTGGTTTGGTGGTGGTTGTTTGGTTTGCTTGTTCGTTTGGTTTTTGTTGTTGTTTTTCATGTTTTGGTTGTTGTTGTTGTTGGTGGTGGTGGTGTGTGTGTGTGTGTGTGTGTGTGTGTGTGTGTGTGTGTGTGTGTGTGTGTGTGTGTGTGTGTGTGTGTTCGTGGATGTTGGTTTTGTTGTTGGTTTTAGTTTGTTGTTGGTTTCTTGTGGGGTTTTTTGTTGTTGTTGTTTTTTGTTTGTTTGTTTGGAGGGGTGTTGTCGTTTTTGGTTGTTTTATAATTTTGTTTGTTTTTTTTTTTGGGGGGGGGGGGGGGGAGAGGTGGTTGTTGTTTCAGTTACTGTTTTGTTCTTGTTTTCTTGTCTTTTTATGGAATCTTTCGTACCTTTCATTGCGCATACTGTACCTTAATGATTAGGTTGAGTGAACCCGAACGGCGGCGGCTGTCCACATATTGATCCGCCGGTGCACGCACTTCTCACACTAGATGTACATAGTCGATTTTTAGCACGACCTAGTGCGGACTTCCATTACCAGTAGCAGTCCCCAGTTGGTAGCCACACACATAGGCCAGTAATGTGTCCTACTTATGTCTATTGTAGGTGCTGGTAAACAGCATTCAGTGGGTCCACCATTGTCCCGGGACAATGTGTAATATTGCATAAGATTCGGGGTGGGTGAATTCCACACTGAAGCTCCGGAGAAAGAAAAGTTTAGCGTGTTGTAATTCACTCCGAGTCAATAGCCAGTGCCCATTGTCCGTTAAGTCAGGCGTGTCTATTGTAGGTGTTATCTGGTAAACAGCAGTCAGTGGGTCCAATGCGAGAGGTGGGGGGGTTCGAGTCCCACTCGGGGCAAAGAATTTTTCCTTCTCGTATGTGGCACCGTTCATTCGGGCCGATCGTCGGGGGTTCTCTCCGGGTACTCCGGCTTCCTCCCCCTCCGCTTTGGAAATGTTCAGCCCACCAAATTTGAAAAATAAATGCAATTCTAAAATTCCGAAATTTAAATAGCTTCGCTGACCCTTCGCACCACGTGATTGTAATATGTTTATGTCCAGTGTGTGGGAGAATGCGTGTGATTCACGTGAGCGTGCGTGTTGGGTTCAGTTCGCGGCGCTTTGAGCCAATTCGTGAAATTGGGTAAAGCGCCTATACAATACTCATTATTATTATTATTATTATTGTCATGTACAGGGGATGGTCGGGCTGGGCTGTAAGAGATATGGCGCTGCGACGACCGTGCTCTTTGTTTTAAGAGCGACGTAAGGCCGTTATTATGGTTCTCGTAAGACGCTGGTTTCACTGTTCAACTCAGTTGTAAACAAAATACTGTAATGCATCGTGGTGTATCTGCTAGCTACATACTTGCCTTAATTGTAGAGACAGGTGTTGTCAGTTGGCAAGCACGTCAAATAACATTTGCAATAATCTCGCAAGCTGACGGAAATGTGTATCACTGGTGTGTGTGTGTGTGTGTGTGTGTGTGTGTGTGTGTGTGTGTGTGTGTGTGTGTGTGTGTGTGAGAGAGAGAGAGAGAGAGAGAGAGAGAGAGAGAGAGAGAGCTGCCAATGTTGCTTCCAAGCAGCTGCCCCCAAGTATACAGGAATGAATTTCCCATTATACCACGCGCTCACACACACACACACACACACACACACACACACACACACACACACACACACACACACACAGCCCGCCAGGTGTGTCAGTGACAGTGTTGTATTTCACCAAATATGCAAGCGTCAGGTGATCCATTCGCTGTCATGCGAGTTAGGAGGTCAAGGCTCATTCTGTCGGACGTTGACACTAGCATAGGTGAGGCCTGGGCATGAGCGGTGCGTCATTTGTTTTCATATTCTCTGCGTACGCATCTACCGTTCCCTGTGTAATAAATGAAACGCACTCAAAAACACAGCAACCGTCCGGCACTCGAAGCCAATATTGAGATATGTTAGTTTGGAGCTTAATCAACGTGCTGGTTGCTTTGGTTACAAGATACGGGCTCTGTATTCCAAGGGACACAATTTGTCTAAAACTGTTTACGTGATGTTTTGTAAACACACACACACACACACACACACACACACACACACACACACAAAACAGAGAAATAGGTTTAGCCTGGGTTGGCATTCAGCCGACAAAAAAAGTCCAAATAACATTATTTCCACAAAAGACGAAGCTGCCAGAACGTTTGGCCGAATGGTAGAGCGTTGGACTTCCAATGCTCGGGTCGTAAGTTCGAATCCTAACTAGGGCCAAATAATTGTGCCGTCTCTTTCATCGTTGCCCCGTCTTTGTTATTACTCGGATGTGGTGGAAAAGGACGTTATGCCCCCCCCCCCTCCCCCTTATGGTCAATTTCGACAATTCTCCCCACTGCTGGCTGGGTTAACAAACATCACTTGACTGCATTTAACCTAGCACGGAGCTTATTCGAGTGTGCAAGAGTGCATCAGTTCCTGTTGTGATTTCCGATGTTGGCATCTAAGTACCTGACCCTCAAGTATCATTGTGCTTAATAAACAGACGTTGGTTGTTGCACTAGCAAGTCTGTAACACCGTCCACAGCGTGTCTAGCGTGACTCAGATCCTTTGTCGCCGGTAGTCAGTGTAACGTAAGGCGGTCTCACACTTTCACTCCGCTTTCACATCACAGACATTCAGAAAGGCACGCATGCAGACGTCATCCACTCCCTTTCATACACACAAGCAAATAGTTATTCTTTTGACTGAGACCTTTTATACACGAAAACAAACAGACAATCACATGAATTAATAAGTAGATTTAAGGCTTAACTACATTCACAGCTGAAAAACAGAAGCCTCCAAATTCACCAGCACATCGGTTATTCAAAGGATATGTGCCTGGATATAAAATTTACTACTACGCGGACAAAAGCCACTATACACAATTAGATGTGAAATGAATAAAGTGAAATAAACAAGATGACTCAACAAGCTTGGTCGAAACGATGCTGTAGACTGGGTGAAGACTTGTTGGTCTTGGATAGAAAATATGTACACTTGAGCCAGACGATTCCTCTGGGAATTCCGGGCGATTCAAATCTTTTCACCTTCTCCTGGAATGAGTGAAGGGAAGCACTTCTTCTGGAAGTGACTTGAACGAGGCTGGACCGCAGACACCTTCACAAAGAATACGCTGAGAATGGTGTACCCCATCAGACTCAGGGATAGCTCCACCTTGACACGGCGCTCGACTGGATGGCTGCACGTGATCTCAAGGGAGACAAACACACGTCGCTGGCTTCAAGCTCCACAACGACGGGGCAGACAATAGAAGACAAACATGGTGTCGTGTACGCTGATCAGGCGGACATATTACAATGCGGTCAGCTCACCGGGTCTCCGGCGTCGTTCCTGTACAATATTAACCCGTAATTACTACCACTATCTCGGATAGTATTTCTTCTCCATAAACTAACTTTGATCCTGAACAAAGTTCCATTTCAACAACAATAACATCTGACATCGATCTCGAAAGTTCCAGTTATGAATCGATATCAGAAATTATCAACAAATTCACCTTCCAGTTACCAAATACCCATACAATATTAAACAATTCAAACTTATCCTCATCATCAACCTCAAACCATATTCTCACAACTGATTCCTCACAAGAATGAAATTCAAAACATCGTACCAAAAATTCTCTCATTTGAATAACCATTTGAGAAGTGCAACATTCAGTGGAAGTGGATTCAGAACTAAATCAGATATACATCATAATAGCATCAAGTTATCCATAGGGTTACCAAACAATCCACTTGGTCTTGAAATAGACAAACAATATTCAAAAATCAAACATACCTGTAGCGCTATGGCATACGGAACACAAAAGATGCCGGGTGGGGAAAAAAGAGACCTGTTCCCTCCACCGGTCAATAGTAGGACTGCGCACAATCTTTGTCGCAATTGCTCACTTCGTAAGCTGACAACAACTCAGGTCTACTTGTGTTACAACAGTCTCTAGTATAGAGTAAAACTCAAGCAACCGCTATAGCCGTGCATAAACATTTTCCCGCACGTGAAAACGTTAGGTAGACTGGGATAAACTCCAGTACAGTACTACCTGTCTAAAACACTAGTTAACACTACACATGAAAATACACCCTTGAAAACGGCAAACACACAATCAATGAAAACCCCATAAATGCGGTTTGTCACAGTCAGTACTGTGGCCCTGGCTACGCGACGGTATTAGCTTCCGGGGCTAAATATAGTAGAAAATCTTTGCCCCTTTTAAAATTTGTGTGCATAGTAAAATATGGCAATCTGGTGCTTTTTGTTGGCTTTGTAAACAAGTTTCATGCCAGGTAATAGTAACATTAGGGAAAAATGAGGCTGGCTTGTGGACTATTTGTATTCATGCGCGGCTGGCACAGGAGCCAGCAGACGACCGTGGAATGAGGGGGTATGTGGTCGCTGCCAACATTGCCAAAAAAAAACCCGGAATATTGGAATTTGTTTAAATTTCCTCTTCGCATGAGTCCATGGCTGCCTGATTTTTGTGAATTTTGTGGTGAATTTTAAAGCATTTCTAGGGTGTCATCTGCAGCGTTATGTGTAAGAGGAATATATAGCATTTTCCTCCAGATTTGCATCTGTGTCGCGTAGCCTGAGTAGGGCCCTCTCACACTAGCGTCAAACGTACGTGACGCGGCAAGATTTCTGTCGCACGCATCAAGTTTCCCCGCGCGTTCCAGTGTGAGACCCCTTGCTGCGCGTCTCGTCCGCAACGAAAATCTCTGTCGCGGGCCGATAGAAAATGACTTGCGACAATGACGCGCGTAAATTGTTGCTATCAGCCAATCAGAAACGAGTATGAGCCTGGCAGGGGAACTTCATCTTCTGCTGATGATCCGTACGACACCATCTTGTAAAAACTTATGTAGGTGTCTACGTCACGCTAGTGTGAGAGCACGATCACGCGCGTGCGAAGTGGGTAGCGACACGCACGCTCGATTTGCCAAGCGTTGCGCGCGGGGCGTCACGCTAGTGTGAGAGGGCCCTTAAGCGTTTTTTCGCGCGCACGTGTGCGTGCGTGTGTGTGTGGGGGGGGGGGGGGGGACAAAGAACACAAATACACGAGGTCTCAACATGCCCATGTATTCCCTATTGGCCTCAGGCAGCATAGTCACCCCTAAAAATGCTTCAATCTAGAAACAACAATTACCATGCACTAACCATTCAAGAGCACGCACCTGACAGGAGTTTCAAAAAATGAATGTCTCCTTTCCGCTCAGGCCTGACTGGAGTAAAGCTAGCCTACTTTCTGTTTAGGCCAGACGGCCGCTTCATCCAACTCCCTTCGCGTCACCTTTGCCTCCGTTCTGTGCAGAATGTCCCAGCTTCATTGGCAGCCTGCCTCTTGTTGCGGCCCCTTGGCTCGCATCTCGCCCTCTAGAATACAAAAATCACGAAAGTCGCGCTTTTTCAAAATCACTACATACTAGCACACTTGCCAAACAGGGTTCTCATAAAGATCTGCAACCTCAACAAAAGCCACAAACATTGTGTTTTATAAAACTGTGACTTCTGCGACTGTGCATAATGCAGGCAACTCTGTCACAGCTGCAGAGTTTTCGGCGCTTCAGAGACCCTTATAAAACCAGCGCGTGAATTTGGAGTGCCTTACTGTGCTTTTGTTCAGTGAGAGAGACACATCGCTACAGCGTCCAGCGGGTGTTGCGTGTTGGACGAGAAGACAGCCACTGCGATATTTCTCGCTCAGTGTCAAAACGCAAACTGAGCTGTGAAATCAGGCTGCCCTTGGCTTTTAGAGGGGTTTCAGGGACGCTGAAAACTCTGTGACAGAGTTGACTGTGCATTTTGCACAGTCGGCTTTTTCTAAACCCCCAAACACCCACACTTTTTTTTCGCACTGTTTGTAGCTTTTTGTTGAGACCGCAGACCTTTAAATAAGTACTGCACAAGTTCCCACGCTCAGTTTGTGTCCTGACGCCACGCAAGGCTGAATTGTTTCTCCACTGTGCCACCGAGGCTACCCTAGGTCTTTTCTTCGCTCTGTAAACATTTCGATCATACAAGGAGCGGTGAGCGGTGGTCTAATAGGTAGCGCGTCGGATTTAGCCGCTGCGTTACTGAACGGCTGTCACGAATGTCATGGCGATGAAGCGTGGGTTCGAGCCCAGGTGGAGCTTGTGATATGTGATACCGGGTTTTCCTGGCTGCCGGGCTGCTCATCGGGGGGTTTCTCTCCGGGCAATCCGGCTTTCCTCCCCCAGCAAAATTGTAAAAAAAAATAATAATAATAATAATAATAATAAATAAAAAAAGGGATAGGTATTGGGTGGCAAGGCGACGCGCTTTCCCCGGCGGAAACAGCCCGAATTTCCCGAAAAGGGGTAACAAAGTAGTAAAAAATAAATAAATAAATAAAGAGGACCCTGGACGGATCATGTCGTTAAAAGACTAAGATTTTAAAACCACTTGCTGATATCCTTTGCCAGTTCTTTCGGTATTCCATAGTTTCCGAAATACCACAATTGATCAAACAGCTGAATTGAGCTAAGTAAACCAAGTTTCACGCCTTGTTGTGTATTATATGTTACAGGTCTGTTTTGGGGACAGTGTGATGCCGCCTGTGATGTTTCTTGTCTGCGTAAGTGTGGATGGTGAACAAACAACGTGGGAAAAAATCGTACTGACATGTGTATTGCACCTAGGAGAGGATAAGTTCCAATATTTGCTGTATATGCGCCTAGTATTTGTTTTACGTAGTTGCTATTTGTTTTTTACGCTTTATTTTTGTACTCGATAAATGAGCGTGAAGGTGCAGCGTCTCCTGCATGTCCTAGGTTTATACTGCCCCGTCGACAGGTTTGCATCATTTATCCATTGTTACATGTTTGTTTTTTGTTTTGTTTTTCACGTAGTGCAGGCACACTTAGCCGCGAATTAGTTTTGTTGCGTGAGCGGCTTTAAGCCCTAAAAACCCATTTACTCACGCACGCACTCACTCACTCACTCACTCACTCACTCACTGACTGTTGGTGACATGTTGCCTGGTTACAGCCATCTCGTTAACGTTATTTGCTTGATTATATGCGCAAGTTATATCATACGTGTGGTTATGTTGTATGTAAAGTAAGGGCAAGATACCTAGTAATAAATTCAGTAACGGTGATAGTAAGGTATGTATGAGGCTAGTCCGGGCAACCCATGAGTGATCGGGGACGCCACATCCTGGATTACTGAGAGGGGAAGCCCGGCCTAGTATGAGGCAAACCTCTGTGTGTGTGTGTGTGTGTGTGTGTGTGTGTGTGTGTGTGTGTGTGTGTGTGTGTGTGTGTGTTTTTCAGAACAATGTTCGGACCAGGTTCAGGAGTGCATGGCACCGCTTCAGCAGTTGGGATCGTCAATGGGAAATGCCACTGATCCCTTCTCAATGTGTGCGGACCCAGCCAGTATTCCTGATCCATGCAAGTTAGTATGACGAAAGACAACTCAGTTAAAGATCTGCAATCTCAACAAAAAGTAACAACCATTGTGTTAAAAAAAAAAAAAAAAACAACACCTCATCCGACTGTGCAAAAATGCACAGTCAACTCCGTTACCCTTACAGTTTTCGGCGTCTCTGAAACCGCTAATGAAAGCCGCCAGGCGGAGCCTGATTTCATAACTTTTCAGTTTGCGTTTTGACACTGAGCGAGAAAGACCGTAATCTTGTCGTGCAGCTCATAACACCCTCAAGGCAGACTACCCGCGTGTGTCGCTCACTGACTAAAAGCACAATAAAGTCACCGCAAAGTTATAGTAAGCTAAGGTTCACGTCCCGGGCACAAGAGTGATTGGACTCGGCCCTATGGGCAGGTTAAGGGTGTGCTAGGGGGGAGGGGGACAGCTGTCCTAAGGGAAGAGGTGAACAGTCCAGGGCCCGATTGTTAAAGTCGAGGTTAATTTAACCCACGGCTACGGGCCTAACCCAGACTAAGACAAAAGAAATCCAAAAACAAAATTATATAAAAAGAGAAGAAAGGAAGAAATAAATCCTTCTATAACGGCTTAGGCATCTTGCTGGAATGGACCCGCTTCCTGATTTAAAACAGAAAACAATAGAAAAATTAACCCTAGAGCTAGTTTAGTTCGAGGTTAGACTCTAACCCGGGGCTGAACTCCCTAACCTCGACTTTTACATGCGGAGCCTGATGAACACATTCAACCCAGTTAGACTGGGGAGCCTCTGATTTGATATATCCTCGGCTGTGATAGACCTGTTACACAAACAGACCCAGTTATTCAGTCAAAGGAAACAGTTCTTTGGTGCAATGGAACTGTTTCTCAGTCGAAGTCACCGCAAACTCACGCTCTGGTTTTATAAGGGTCTCCGAAACGCTGAAAACTGTAATTATAACAGAGTTGTCTGTGCATTTTACACAGTCCAAGAACTTTTAAAAACACATCATTTGTAGGGTTTTTTTTTTTGGTTTGTTTGTTTGTTTGTTTTGTTGTTGTTTTTTGTGTAGGGTTTGTTTGTTTTGGGTTTTGTTTTGTTTTGACTTTTTGTTAGACTGCAGACCTTTCACCACTTTCTTGCGAGGTCATGCGACAAGGTGTCTAATTTTGAAAAACAAACAAACAAACAAACGGAAACTGTGGGCGGCACTGTACAATCCCAGTTATTTTGTATTTGTAGTTAAATGTATGTGTGGAGGCATGTTGTGTGTGGTTCTCAGTGAGTGCGCGTGTGTTCTGGAAGGCGCCCTGACCTCCCAAGGGAGAGTGGGCGTCCCTTAAATACCATTAGTAGTAGTAGTAGTAGTAGTACTACTACTACTACTACTACTACTGTCCCGACGCTCTTCCCTTGGGGGCGCGGTAATGAAGCTGTCTTATCATCAAGTTTATACCTGAGTTCTCAGTATCAGTTGTGTTGTTTGTTTGTTTGTTTGTTTGTTTGTTTGTTTGTTTGTTTGTTTGTTTGTTTGTTTTATTTTGCTCGGACTTTGAACGATAAATATTCATTGATTCTGTTCAGGCTCTACACAGATCTAACGACTTGTTTAAACGAAAAGCTTGGGCAGAACTGCAAGGAATCGGATCAGATTAAACCGGCATTTGATCAGTATAAGGCTACTCAGGACATCGCCTGTGCTGCAAGTAACTCTCTCTCTCTCTCTCTCTCTCTCTCTCTCTGTGTGAGTGTGTGTGTGTGTGTGTGTGAGTGTGTGTGTGTGTGTGTGTGTGTGTGTGTGTGTGTGTGTGTGTGTGTGTGTGTGTGAGAGAGAGAGGAGGGGGGGGGGGCATAAATACGGTTAGATATACGACTGCTGTGGCTGTTAATTAACAACGGACGCTATGAAAAAGATAAAAACAGTTTGGAGAAGATTTTAGTCTTTGATATATTGTTAATGAACTATTGTTTGTTTGTTTGCGTTTCCCGCCAGATGCGACTTGCCCGATAGAAATGACAAAATGTATGTGCAACATAATGGATTCCACGAACGTGTTTGGTGCCGTCTGGTAAGCAAGGAGTGCTCTCTCTCTCTCTCTCTCTCTCTCTCTCTCGCTCGCACGCATGCACGCACGCACGCACACACTGTCACACACACACACACACACACACACACACACACACACACACACACACACACACACACACACACACACACACACACACACACACAGAGTCAATGAACATTCTCATCTGTCCGTATTGTCGACATATTGAAAGACAGACTGTCTTACACATAACACATTATGTTTCTGTCTGTGCCTGATTTTCCTCCAGCACTGGATATTCAGAATTCAGGACCTGTTTGAATAACCTGCCCAGTAAATGCGAACAACTCACAGAGACGCAGAAAATGATCGAACTCGTCAAAGCCGCTGCTGGTACCTACAACTACCTCATGTGTCCTGACGCTGGAGGTAAGAATCTGTTTTCTACAATAACTATGTTGATGAGACAGAACATACGTGTGGCATAACTGTATCTGTATTAAGTACAAGGCAAGTTGCTTCCCTTGTACCGGCCCCCGTAATGTAGTGGTTAGCACTTCGGACTATGGACCGGGAGACCCGGGTTCGAGTCCCAGCCGAGGCTCCTACCCAGAGCGGGTGTGCTATGGGCCCAATGGGGAGGCTGTTGCCACACAGCCGAGCTCCACCCACTTCACGGGTGCGACTTTGGGGGTGCTTCCCTTGGTATGACATGTCTTATGATGTGGATGATTACACGGCCGGCACCGCAGGTGCCGTAGTTCCCGGGCCTGGTTAATGGGAAATTTATGACAGGAAGCGTGGAATGCGGCCCTGTCCCGCAGTCCCAAACCACATGGACCTCCATAGCATCGTCTTACCATCATCCTCATCTCCATCATCATGCATAATAAAAATTGCCCCAACTTCCGAGCCCTCCGTGGATTCCACCCATTACCAGGGAGGAAAACCACTGGAGCCGGCAAAGAGTTGTGGTAGGAAAAAAAAAAGTTGCTTCCCTTGGAGTATCATGATTGTGATGTACTGCGATACACTGTATTACTCAGGTGGAATGTTTGTGTATGTTAGAGAGGTTTTTTTTGTTTTTTTTTTTAAATTATTATCCCTTCTTTACACTGTTAGTATTGTTGTCACTAGTTGGATTGCTATTTGGATCAGTGTGTGTGTGTGTGTGTGTGTGTGTGTGTGTGTGTGTGTGTGTGTGTGTGTGTGTGTGTGTGTGTGTGTGTGTCTGTCTGTCTGTCTGTCTGTCTGATTTGTTGTATATGTTTGCTCTACATATTCTTTAGAGTAACTTGATGTCCATCTACGTAGGTCTGTTGTCCATAAATGTCTGTGGCATGTATATATGTATATGTCCTAAAAACAGAAATCAAACAAAAAGAATCTGTTTTCTTCTGTGTTACTGATGGGGACAGTAATGAGGTCCTCTTGGCATAGACGGCTCCACTCTTGTTAATCAAAAGGGCCAAGCCCCCAGAATTCAGCCAATCGCGTGCCGCGGCATAATCAGCACAAGACGTGGCATGGTCTGGCAAACCCTCTCGCCAGGAACGACAAGCACGTGTATGTCGATATTAGACTCCAGAGTGCAGTCCCTTTTCGGCGGGGCGTGAAAATGTGACTGCTTACACCCAGCGCCATTTTTAAAAATGGCGAATTTTTTTTTTGAAAAGCGAAGACTTGTGTGTCATATGAATCGATTTGAAACGAAGTCTTGAATAACCGACCACTTTTCGTTTGGGCAAAATCTTTGCCAGCGGACAATTATTGTTGCGCTTTGATGGCACTGTTTACGTGGTACACTGATCCAACAGGATGTGAGTAAACGGCAAGGGGGTTGCACTCTGACAGGCAAGGGTGTTGCACTCTACAGGCAAGTATTATTGCACGGTGCAGACGATCACGTAGCTGCCTTGTGGTGGAATAAGAGACGATTACAAAAGCATACACACCCGTGCTCTAGGACTGAATGTAATAATAGATCTGTCCATTCAGACAGAGACATGTTATGTATGTCTCTGATTCAGAAACACGCCTACTTTCACTCTGAAGACAGCCTGCCATCACTTGCGCCATTGAGGATCCCTCTGGGTTCAAAGCTGGTCAAGGATGACATAGTGCGCGACCTTGTGTTTGAGAGCACCGAGACAATTTAGGCCCGTCACGGTAGCGCAGTGAGCGCCATTTCCCCACTGTGCACAGAGGTACTTTCCACTGAAAGACTCTGTGCCCCAGAGAGTGTGTCGATATGACTGAAACGTGGAAAGAAAGCACTGTCTGTTGACGTCATTTGAGGATACAGGCCATTACGTCAGTCTCCATCTTGAAATCACTCCTTTGTTCGTGAAACGACGTCATGGACGCACTGTGTTTTGCCAATACACGGCAAATTGAAGGGGCGGGGCTTGCCGAGTGGAGTCGTCTCTTAACACGTACAATATATTCAGATGCAAAACATATAGACGGTCCCATGTCGGTTTTTTTTTTTTTTTTTGGTTGTTTTCTTTTTGTTTGTTTTGTTGTTGTTTCAGCCGGTCATGGTCGAATCATGGAAATGAATGTGCAATTTCTGTCTCAGTGCAAATAACAGCGTACACCTTGATTTCAAATGCAATTCATGTACATAATTTTACAAAATGCATGTTTTCCACGCCAGGCTGTCCTGCGGCCGTGACTTGCCTGGAGCAGTTGGCAATGGACAGTTCGAATCCATCGGAACCTGCAGGAGGTTCGCAGCAGGGCGGACCCTCGCAGGGAATGTCCTCGGTGTTCAGCGAGCTGGGATCTGTCTTTACGTCAGGCGTTCCCAACCCTAATGTTGACAACGCATGCGGGTAACATCTCTCTCTCTCTCTCTCTCTCTCTCTCTCCCACCCCACCCCACCCCACCCCCACACACGCGTGTCTTATTTTGTTTTTGTTTGTTTGTTTTTGGTGGTGGTGGTGTGGTGGTGGTAGTGATGGTTGTGGTGGTGTTTTTGTGTTTGTTTGGGGTTTTTTTGTTTGTTTGTTTTGGTTGGTTTGTTTGCTTGTTTGTTTGTTTGTTTGTGCTTTTGGTTGGCTGGTTGATTGGTTTTTGGTTTTATGTTTGTGGTGTTTTGGTTTTTGGTGGTTTTGTTTTGTTTTGGGTTTTGGGGGGGTTGGCTTTTCGTTTGTTTGTTGGGTTTTTTTGTTTTTTGTTTGTTTGTTTGTTTTGTTTTTTTTTTTTGGGGGGGGGGGGGGATCAAGGAGTGTGTTTGCGCGGTGCAGCCGTTGGGATGGGTGGGAAAAACATTTCTGTGACACTTGTCATGGTTTCTTCCAAAGACCACTACTGTTTTGAAATCAGTCTGCATGTTACAGCGAACTGACTGTGTTTGACTGCCTGAAGACTGCCACCAGCGGGTGTGGTATTGACCAGGGTGACGTCACAATGGATGAAATCAAAACGGCCTACACGGAAGTTTGCACGGGTGAGTTCAATCCCCGATAGCGCTAGCGAGGACTAGACTGAACATGTACTGGGTGCAAAACCTTCCAATACAGGCCAGAAATGCGTGTTGTGGAGGGACGGAGCGGACGCAAATAAATGGCGCTATTGCTATTTGTGGTATTGTGTGTGGGTGTTAAGTACGCTTGGCCAGCTTACAACAAGGCTGTGGCAAACTTGTCATCGGATGCGCTTAATCCTTGCATCAGAATCAGTCACGTGGGACACAATACAGCATCTGAAGCCATTGTGGCGACTATGGTTGGCGTGTATGTTGTTCTACGTACGTACAAGCGTGCCGTGTCTTGAGCGGACCAACGAGATTTTTAGTGACTTGGTCGTATCAATGTGTCGTACAGGTTGATGGAAGCATTAGGCCAAAGTAAGTCATATTAAAGTAAGTCATATTAAAGTAAGTCATATTAAAGTAAGTCATATTAAAGTAAGTCATATTAAAGTAAGTCATATTAAAGTAAGTCATATTAAAGTAAGTCATATTTCCCTACTATTAGAAGCCTCAAAGTCACGAAAATGATCTCAGTGGTCAAAAGGGAACACTCGTCATTTGGCCAACAACCCCCAGAGCTTTGTAAGCGGCAGTCAGTTTCCCCTCAGAACCCTTACAAACATAGAGTGACTGCTGAGTAGCCGGCTTATTCGGGCGATTGTCTGATGCTTTTTGTTTTCCTGGGGATGTAAAGACCCCACGACGGTGGTGTATACCTACAATGCATGAATCAAGGACTCAGTTCAAAGGCCCTGCTTGGGTATAAGACCTTAGTTCGGACGTAGGAACGGCCGATGAGTAGACTATCTTTACGGCCGTTGCACGGCTTCCGACTAGCACGTTTTTGGCCCTTCGCTGTGGCCTAAATTTACGCCACCTCCTGGGTAGGCGTAAGGCTTGACTAAGTAGCCGGCTTACTTAGCAACTGCGATGCGGGATGCAGGATGTGCAAAAGTTAAGTTGATTCGTTATCCAAAGTTTTGCATCTTTTCACTTATCTCACAAGCCTCTTCCTACACGTTCCCTTCTCACTTTCTTGTAAGTATTTTTTACCTCACACACACACACACACACACACACACACACACACACACACACACACACAAACACACACACACACACACACACACACACACAAACACACACACACACACACACACACACACACACACACACAAGTAGTTTCACTTATAACCACTTAAATAATAAAATTTTCTGAACTCTTTCAGTAATTAACTTCAAATTCACTGTAAATCCTTCCAGTAAGTATTCACTCCTTTCTAAACCATGAACGGCTTCCACGACACTGGGTAATTAAGTCAAAGTCTCAATCGCTACATCTTGTTTTAAATTTGCGCCATAGTTTACTCGTCCTGCTTCCATCCTTACCCTTAGCTCCCTTCTCCCCTGTCTTGACCAAAAGCGGCTGATGAGCCGGTGAAAGTCCGACGAAACGCGTCCCGCTACGGTCAAGATTTTTATGGGTACCCTCCCTTCCTCACCCACCAATCCCTATTTACCACCTTCCGGAAATTTAAAAAAAAAAAAAATTCCAACCCTACCCCCTAATTCCCCCCCCCCCAACCCTTTTTCTTCGTTTCTCCTCCAACCATTTCTCTTCTCTCCACAATTAAGAGAAAAGAACTACAGACACATCCACATTTACCGAACTTCTTACTTTTCATTCCACAGAAATGACTTCACCACAAGCATCATCCTCATCCATCAATATCATATATCCATCTTCACTCTCATCATCATCATCACCTGACAATATTTCTACTTACACAACACCGGAACACACCCCAGCTCACACCGCAACACACACAACTGCTCACACCACGGACACAAACACAGAACACTCAATAAGCACCATAACACACACCGCAGATACAAACACAGAACGCGCAGCACAAACCATGACACAATACACACTGACACACAAGTGCCGAGTTACTTCCCTTCGGTTTATAAATAGAAATATACCTCATTCCTCTCGCTTCAGCGCGGGGGCCATTCCAACTTTTTGACGCTGGCTTAGTCCGTAGCAGTTAGTCCAGGCGTAGCTAGTCCGTGTCCTAGTCACTAGCAGAGCAACGGACTGAAATCAACAGACTAACTATACCCGCGTAAGGAGTTTAGTCGGGCGTAAGAGATGTATAGTTAGGCTGAAGCAGTGCAACCGGCCCCAGGCGTCCTACAATACCACAATGTGCATGCTGGTGCGTGTGCGTGTGCGCGCGATTGTGTGTGTGTGTGTGTGTGTTCGCGCGTGTGAAGTAATAAAGGTGGTGGTGATGATGATGATGACAAAGATAAAGATGATGGATGGTGGTTGATGATGATGATGATGATGATGATTTGCAGATGTGCTACCCAAGGTTGCCAGTCTGGGCGATTGTCAGACTTTCAGCACCTGTCTGCAGACGTTTGAAGTCATTCCAGACATGAGCACTATGACTGCGAGTTCTGACGGAAGCCCGGACGGCATGAATTTACCCTCCACGGACTTCTTGAAGGGATTCGGCCATTTTATGGCTAACACTGCTAGAACTGGCTTCTGGTGCTCGTAAGTTTCCAGTAGTAGACCTCATCCTTACACTGAATCAGAATATACCGTCAGATTTATACACCCAGAACCAACACCTGGGGTGGAAGAGCTACGTGGAAGTGGCTAAGTGAAAGGAACAACACCAAGGGATGTCACCCACACCATTGTTTTCATGAGAGAGTTCTGTCCCTTTAGTAGCCTCAAGGTGGACCAGATCAACTCCCGGACCTCACTTTTACTATAATGCATGACGTTACAGACGTTCCTGCGGATTGTTCGAATGTAAAAATAGCACAGGATAATCCAAACCGTGATCTGCGATTTTGTCATTTGCTAGAATAACTGGAAAACCTAGTCTGCCCCGAAATCGGTTACTGACAGTCTGTGACCCCGCCATCAGAGAGCCCAACAGACTGCCCACTGTAACGAGCGGTGAAAAGCCCGCATAAAACTGTCAGTACCAGCTGTCAGTACCAGCTGTCAGTAATGCTCAGTTCTTAAGTTACTGGAAAGTCTTCCTGCTGAAGTTGACGCGACTACTATTACTATCAGTTACTACTGTACTATTACTGTTAATATTACAGTCACTGACACTACTATTACTACTACTACTACCGTGTACTACTACGACAACGATTACTACTACAGCGTCTCCTTGCTTGCTTGCTTCATGTTTATTGCCGTCTCAAAGAAAATCAAAGAATATTTATGCATGTCCTAAGCTTATACTGCCCTGTAGACCACTACATTACATCAGGTGTCCAACGTTACATTTTGTTCACGAAGTGCAGGCACACCGCTTAGCGGCAAATTAGTCTTTGTGGCTTGCGCGGTGTTAATGTCACTTCTACTACTACTGTTACTGCTCAGTACTACTAGTAGTACCACCACCACTACTACTACCATTGTTACTGCCACTATTACTACTGTTACTACTACCAAAACCACAACCACCACCACCACCACTTATTCTACTACCACTACAACATCATCTCTACTGTTACTACTACCACCGTTACTAGTACTGCTGTTACTACACTGTATTACAACTACTGTTACTCCTCCTCCTCCTCCTCCTACTACTACTACTCCTCCTCCTACTCCTACTCCTACTCCAGCAAAATGCCTGTTTGTTGTATCGCCCAGATGGCTGAAACATAACTACCGGTGTGCTGTCGACAATGCCCAGGACTGTGGCGTGTCAGGTGAACTCGTGACGCTGGGCAACCAGAAACTGTCACAGCTTGAAAACACCTGTATTGGTAAGTGGCCACCCCCTCTTGTTTAGTGTATGTATGTAATATATAAAACTGGGGATGGGATTGGATTGGATCTTAAACGCATAATAATAATAATAATAATAAAACATTTATACAGCGCTTTTCTGGACTTGAAAAACACTCGCTGCCCACTCACACGTCACTCACACGTCACTCACACGTCGCTCACACGTCGCTCACACGTCGCTCATACGTCACTCACACGTCACTCACACGTCATTCACACGCACATAGAACACATTTTAAAACAGAAGGCACCACGGTTGCACGAATTAGTGTAACGAAAAGGCAAGTTGAAACAGATGAGTTTTAAGCTCTGACCGGACATAATGACAGAGTAGGGTGCTGTCTCACGCTAGCAAGCAGAGAGTTCAAGATCGTTGGGGTGGTAAACAGACGCACTTGACAAACATGAAAGGCGTTTGAAAAATCAGAGGAACGTTATGATTACCTCGGATAGAGCACAGTTGTGGTTCTTTGAGTACATTTTAGCTAGATAACTGACAGTCATTTATACTGTAGAAGGCGGAGGATGGGACATTCCGTGGTGTTAATTGCTCTGCTATGTGAAGGTTGCTTACTTTAATGATAAGAAAAAGCTTTATTTTGTATTTGTTGTTTATCGTTACTGTTTGTTTCTGTACGTTTCAGGTGGCGCTACCGGTAAGAACAAAATACAGTTCGGAACACGTATTAAGCCTGTCTGTACACACACACACACACACACACACACACACACACACACACACGCGCGCGCGCGCGCATTTGACACACACACACGCGCGCGCGCGCGCGCGCGCGCGCATTTGACATTACACTGATCGTTTTCACTACTTAGCGTAAGGCAGCCACTAATTTAATTATAATTGTATTGTAGTAGTAATTGTTTCTGAAAAGGAAAGGTTCAAGGTGAAAAAAATATAAAGAAATTAAAATAACATCGTATTTTAAACTTTTTCTATTAACTGGAGAAAAATAATAGCATAAAGTAATAGTTCAATTTTAGTCACTAGAATTTAGAAATAAAATAATCTGCATTTTGTTCTTACTTATCACAGCTGCTCCACCGAAGTATGACGACCAATCAGGAGGTAAGAAGAACTGTATCTTTGTTTATTGTATACGTTTTTGTGACTTTATAAATGCATATTTCATACACTTCATATGTGCAAACAAAGTGCTGGACTGCAAAACAGTTGACACATATTTATTTCTTGTGCGTTCGTTTGTTTGTCTTAACATCTACAGAAGTACAAACGTCTGTATTGCATTGCAGGTGCTGCCATTGTCGTAATAGACCTGCTGCCCATTCTGACTGCCGTGGCTGTTGTGCTGAATATCATCCTGTAACAACCGGGCCTCAACCAATCAGACACAAGATTGCAAGTTCCCGGAAAGACATGAACTGATATCCACCCTGTCCATAAACGCTGTTACTGTAGATACAACAAAATGCACAAGACTACTTGCAAAAAATAAGAAAATCTCACAACGCTGGAACACACACTATAACGTTCCTCATAACGTTTCTCTACCGGATGTAACGTTTGAGACAAGCGTCCTTAGCAACAATGACTTTGAGAATGAACTTATGCTCACTTTATGCCCCATGCTCGTGAAGTGAAACGCACTCTTAAAAACGTGGTAAAATTTTATCTAGAGGGGAAAAAAAATTTCGATTTAAAAAACAACAACAACAAAAACCCTCTTTATACTGCAGCTACAGCAGCTTATAAAACTCGGCACAGCTGGCTTCCTTGCCGACTTCTTGAAATTTGACTTAAATTCAAACTGATCACTCCAAATTTATCGAATTGCCACGTGCATGGCCCGTTTTACGATGTCCGAGGGGTTGTGTAAGTGTTATCAAGTTTCTGTTCAATGGAGTGATGGATGAGAAAGTAAGGTGAATGGTTGGTTAGCAGTATTATTTTGCTGTTGACTCTGAGAATAAAGTGCAACTGTAAGAACTCTTTTGAAGGCATTGCGGCTACCGACCTGTCTATGAAAACGAAGATCAGAGAGAAACAGTACAAGAGAAATTTGCAGGTGCATCTCAGTGTTTGGTCTGTACATGCGTTTAGGGGAGAAGAGATTTTTATAATACAGAGACTAACGGTTTGATTTGAATGTCTGCAAATATGTATTTTCTATGCATAATTTCATTGTTGAAAGTTCGTGAAATTTGATATCCCTCTGCAGATAAAATCACTGCATCCCCAAGCAAGGAGGAGCTTGCGAGACTCGCAATCAGTTCCTACAAAGAAACTTTGAAATTCACAAACTTTTCAAGAAACCATTCTGTGCGTTCTAGCGTTTGATATATACACATTACATTTTTCTGTAGCCTATGCAATATCTCCGCTGTGTTTGTAGTAGACACTTTTCATAACTTTCATAAGAGCAGTTCGTGTTAGCGTTGTGAGTGTATTCACCACTTGAACTTTGGTGTACTCGTATGTGCCTTTAATCAGAAATACACGTGTTTTGTTTTGTCGTTGTGTTGTTGTTGTTGTTGTTGTTGCTGTTGTTGTTGCTATTGCTGTGGTTGAATTTTTTCCCGGTGCGTTTTTGTTTGTTGTTGCCGTCGATTTTGTAGTTGTTGTTTTGTTTGTTTGTTGGTGTTTTCGTTTTATATTGCTTTATTGTTGTTGTTGTTTTTTGTTGTTGTTTGGTTGGTTGGTTGGTTGGTTGGTTGGTTGGTTGGTTGGTGGGTTTTTTGTGTGCTTTTTTTTTGTGTGTGTGTTTTTGTTTTGTGTTTTTCTGTTGGTTTGTTACACGTAGCATACTTTGTACTGATCTCCCTACCACAAGTCGTCTGGTACATCAATCAATACATTCCGTTTTCTTACATATCTACATTTCGTCTTTACTTTTGAATATACTCATAATCATTGTGTGTTGTAAACTTTAGTGTTCATTGTAAGCAGCCTGCGGTTTGTGGAGAAGGCTTGTGTAACAGGTGCCTGACAGACAGGTTTGTTTACACCTCCCAGTTGACGTAAGCATCCTTTGCACCTGTCATAAAAACTCCTTAGTGGACCGTCTTTCACAGTGCCTTTTGTTTGTCACGTTACTCATAAAAGTGCTTTTTTGTATCGTTACTTCTAAGCGAGTTAAATTTTTAAGCGAATCTCTGGCTCTTGCATTTTTGACGCTTTAATAAAACTTCAGCCTTGGTGTCTGTCAGAATGTTTTGTAGGGGTGTTCTTTTATGAGCCCGTTTTAACGTAGAGCATGACTGACTGATCTATGACTGACTGAGAGGGAGAGCAAATGATCGGTAAAAGACATTGGTCCAGCAGTCCAGTTTTCATTCTGGCCATTGTTAATGACGCACGCACGCACACGCACGCACGCACGCAGACACACACGCACACACACGAACTGTGCATTTTTTTTTCAACAGGTGCTACAACTCCTCTAACCCTTCTTCGTTTGTCAAGCACAGTTTTCTCCCTTACTCTGATGACCGCTTGTCCGTTAACCCAACGTTGCGAAATTACATTGAAGTAATGCCAATGGATGTAAGTCTAAAGAAAAGCTTACAGATATACAGGACACATGCCTTCAGCAGGACAGTAGTATACTGAGTCCTATTCCTGGACTGTCAGAACTTATAAGTTGCATTCTTTAATTTTGAAAGGGCCGGTACTCGATCCGTCTGTCAAACAACCTGTAGATGTGGCAGAACGGGACGAGGAGGGGGAGTTCTGGATGCACTAGAAACACCACACACACGCGCATACGCACACACACACGCTCTCGGCTGGTCGTCGAAGCGAACGGACGCACCTTACCGGAGCTCCGGTGTGCAGCCTAACCATGACATACATCGCGGTCAAAACTCTCATTTCTCGTGTATATGAATTATACCACTGAGTATAGTTTGACGCTGTGAGTATGCAGATGTAAGTGAAAACTGACTGTGTCGCGGAACGTGTGAGCTATTGTGTATTCCTATTTCAAGTGTGGCGAGGATTTGGACTCTGTGACAGTGCCGCGTTCATTCAGTGTTGTGGTCTCCATTCAGTGGAAATTACGTCGCCGGGTGAAAGTGTTCTTCCTCATCATATGCATCCGCTGCTACCGCAAGTATTGACTGATCGTTTTATCAGTTTATTCCTTTATACATACTTCTCCCCTCTATCGTGAACCCTCACTAACACAGAGGCAAAGAGACATACAGCCAGTGCTCTGCCCACCATCTTACATCTGTAGCTGGCGCCAGCTGTACCTTATCACCGCCATCTGGTTTCCACCTCGCCACTGACTTGACCCTGTATATCTTTCGGACTTCTGCGAGGATGGGGGTCGAGCGCCCCTCTCTCGTCACGCATGGCTGAACTTTAGTGATCAAATTAACCCCTCGCCTCTGTGAAGTGTACCAATCTGACATGTTTGTGTAACGCGATCTATCACGACACTAATCCCACCATGAGTCCCACCACGAGATCAGTCAGTGCCAAGTACAATATTGAAGTTGAAAAAATCAAGCGGACAAAAGATAGCAAGCAAGTCACGTTTGAGACAAACGCCACAAATCTTCCCCTATGGCGGCATGCTCTGAGGGCGAGATACGTGATAGACCCCAAACCTGAAGAAGTCACGTCAATATGGACTGACCACGAGAAAGACCACGATAAAACCCTTTCTCTCCCTCACCCTCTACATCCACCACTTCCCCCCGAGCTGTTCAAAACCTTCCTACAACTCTACCTGAATCGTGCTACACTGCTGACCATCACTGTTTACTACTCCACTGCTAAGATCCTAGTACAGGGGAACGTCTGTGTGGAGTGGGTTAACGAGGAATTCCGGAAGTTGAGATCTTTTGTAAACACTGCCTCATCTCAGACTGGAATGCCAACCATGCCAAGCGTCCTGCCACCGCTGCCCCCCGCTAGTGATGAAAACCTGTCCGCTCGCCTTGCCATACAGGGTTTGTCCGATACTGAGGGGTGTCAGACTCACGAAGCGGAAATCTCCAGTGAAGTGACAGGCGATATAGACCAGGCTCCAGACGCCAACAGTAACCCTGATACTGATGATCGCACAACCCTCGACAGGCCTAGTGACCTTAATGAGACCAGAGTAGGTCACGGAAACAATAAGGGTGGTTCCGTGGACGGCACATCAGCCAGCAATCAGGATCAACAAAACGACCCAATTTTTCCCTGCAACAAACGGATCGCCGAATTCGGCCGCGAGATCTCGGGCCTCAGGGCAGCTCTCAGTCAGTCCCAAGACTTAGCGCTACAGTCCGTACAAGATGTGCGGAAAGAACTGAAAGAACACGTGAAGCTATACGTAAGGGACATACGAGACGAATTCAACAAAGAGCTTGAAACAGTAAGGAAACGCGTTGAAGCCCTTGAGTTCGAGAATCAGAAGTTGAAAAGCCAGCTTGGTGAACACAAAAAGACCATCGCCACACTCAAAGAGGCTAACAACATGCCAGCAAACAATGTAACCACCCATCGTAAATCCCCTTCGGCACTCTCTTCACCCCTCGTTCCCACGGTCATCCATCGGACCAGCTAAACCTAACCGTCACGCCCCCTCCCCCCCTCTCCTCACCTGAACACCCCGCAGGCGCCGATAAACGACCATCGTACAAAGAGGCGCTTGTCTCGGCGATACCAGCAAAAAACAAATTCTCTGCCTTGGCTGAAGGAGATACTCCAACTGATGATGCAACAGAAAGCTTAACATCAAGGAAAGTCACTGACAAACCCGGGACAGAAAACCACGGCCCCGCCGCTGGTCATCGGAAATCCGAGCGAAATCAGCCGTCCCCATTTGACATCCTGGCCAAGGAACGTATCAGTCCTGACAGTAAATCCCTGCTTCTGGGTGACTCAGTGGTTGTTGGCATAAGGACCCCGCGAAAATGGCCCCAGGTGAAAAACTGCAGAAGATTGCTGTATCGGGTATGTCCATCAATGACCTCATGTGGTGGCTTCGAGACCAGCCGCCATCTCCACACGTGACCAGGGTAATCCTTCACGTCGGGGTCAACACATGTAAGGGCGGCGCTGTAACAGTGTAAGTGGACAGACGTGGGCGGAGCTCATCAACCTGACAAAGGAAAACTTCCCCTGTGCAGCCATCCACATGTCATCAATTATCCCCGCCTACGGGAAGCACCCCTTAAACAACGCAATCCGACCATCCAACCGTAACCTGAAAGAGGAGTGTACCCGAGCCATGGTCCTCTACATCGACAACACGCCGGTGTTTCTCACACGTACTGGTGCCCCGCGTCAGAGTCTTTATCGTGACAACGACTACGTACACCCAAGTCATGCGGGCACTGTTCGTCTCGCCTTCATAGTCCACTGAAAGTACTGTTAAATAGGCAAAAGGTGGAAATCTCTGCAATAGAATTTTTTTGCGGATTTATAATCTACAATGTGTGGTAAATCACACAAATAAAAGTAGGACATCAGAATTTTAGTCCTACTGGCTAAAATGTAGGTCACAAAAATAGGTCATTTTTTACTACGACCACCTCTTATTACAAATCTTGCGATGGCATTTTCACGGAAAGTATTGTAGTTAAAAGCTTCAAACTTTGCACAACGATAGTACATGATGAGGACTTCCTACTATTATTCATCTGCCTGACCTCTCTTGAAGGTCAAGGTCACCAAGGTCATGGCATATGTGCGAGACTACACCATGGAGTTCGACACAAGTGTGACACAACTCTTTAACTTCAAATATACGAATGCTAGGCAAAACTGTTATGGATAAGATATATATATCTCTAAACTAAAGTCAAAACACGAGATTTTGTATTAGTTTTGGTGTTTACATTTGAAATTGAACTATGAATGCTATGAATGCGACTATAGCCACCTCTTATGTAAACCATATGCTTGCATCTTCTTTGAGACAGTTGTACTCTAAAGCTTCAAACTTTCCATAACCGTATTCAACAATAAGAACTTTCAAGATTTATCCATTTGCATGACCTTTTTTCAAGGTCAACGTCATCAAGGTCATGGCATACTGGCAACATGATGTAGAGACTGTGATGTGGAGTCCAAAAGTGTGACACAACAAATATAGGAATGTTAGGCAAAAACTGGTGTGTGTACATGAGAGGTATTTATCTAAAGGTGATTTAAGAGACGAATTAGAATTTTTGAAGTAAGTCTAGGGTTTTGTTTTTGTTGTTGTTGTTGTTGTTGTTGTTGTTTTTGGTATAAACGTTCAAAATTGAAACTTCAATGTTACCATGATAAACCTTACGGCGGCATTTTCTTGGACACAGTTATAGTCTAAAGCTACAAACTTTTGTCGGCAACTATGAACAAGAACTTTCTCGATTTGTCCATTTGCATGACCTCTCGATCGTGATGACCTAGGTCACCAAGGTCGTGGTATACGTGCAAGAACACGACATTCAGTCCAACCAGTGTGAAGCAATTCAGAGAGAGAACATTAGAGAGCCTTTAAGGATATCATCCAAAATCTGCCATGGCTATGTAAACCTTTTAAAAAGATACTCTTAAACACAAAACTATATGTTTTGTAGCAGCTCTAGTTCTCTTGGGACATAAATTTACTGTGAATGCTACTATACCCAGCTCAACTGCCATACAAGAAATCTTTCCGTCGGCTTCTTTTGGGAGGCTATTGTCGTCTGGAGCTTCAACCTTTGCCCAAAGACAACCAAAGACACCTAGATAGGACCGTTCTAGGTGTATACATTTGTTTGAGCTCTCTTGAAGGTCAAATTCACTAAGGTTATGGCACGCGTAAACCTGTTACCATGTGTCATATGTCAAACTCGACGTATCCGGTGTATTATGACTGCATTCAAGGGCAAATTTAACGATTAAAAACTGTCAGAAAGACACTCTTCCTGCACCTGCTTGACTATACTAAATACATGTCAAGGTCACAGAACAGTGTGCTATAATACTAATGAACGTAATCACGGTAATGTCACACTTCGTCAGTGCTGGGTCCTTGCAATGATCACTGCAGCCTTGGCAAAGAAGCACAGACGTCAGTTGGTACCTGAAAATGCTAAACTTATAGGCAGGTCATTTGAGAGGACGGGTGAATGTTTGGGGGTTTAACGTCCTTTTCCGCCGCTTACGGATTTTATCAAAGACAGGGCAACGAGACAAGGCCGCAAGAAACATTTGGCTCCAGCCGCGATTCGAACTTACGAGCCGAGCATTAAAAGACCAACGCTCATCCGCTCGGCTATCCCGGCTCCCCCAGGTCATTCTGGTCTTTGTAGCCATCGACATGTCTGTGTAGCACATCAGCTTATCTGATTCATGTGTTCACTGAGGAGCACGCCGGTTCACTGTTTTTCACTTTAGTAACCTTGACAGGGCATATCTTTTTCTTTTTTTCTCCGCTCTCTCTTTTTTAAATAACAGAACCTGCTTGTGTTGGATTCAATGTCACACACACACACACACACACACACACACACACACACACACACACCTCATGGAAAGCACCATCCAGCCGATGCGGGTTGCAAATAGATCTAAAACAGCATGCCATCTCTAGTTCTGTGGCCCTGCTGGACATTCCCCTTTGTGTCCCGGTGTGTTATCCTACCTCTGAATCTGACAATGAATGTGTTTATTGGTTAATGTGTTTGTTGTCGTATATTTCTTACTTGACAACACCCCATCACAGAAGATCTAAAACACGTTTTGAGTGTATTCTCTTGGATACAGGCCTATATATCCATGACCGTCCGTCATTTCTCTGATCGCACTTCTGCAAAACGGCTCCTTTTCCTCGAAGTCCTTACTACCCGTGGGTGTATTACCTGGTATGCAGTTACGTGTATGTCCTTGTATCCGAGGTCCTCTGTCATTGTCATGCCATACATCACTAGCTTCTGTTGGCCTTTTAGGTGACCCAGCAGTGTGTTTTCAGTTCACTGATTTCACATTTTAGTCAAGATATTTGTTGCTGGCTTTCGTGACAAGTTGGTGCAATTGTACACCGAGAACGTGACAACCAACAGACATGAAGCAGAATGTGTTACGTACGTTTTACGTAGTTCAACTGAAAGGATTAGTCTGCGCACTATCACGGATATTTCTAGTTCTGAACACGTTAGGTTTCCATACTTTTTCGGGTCTTTCCTCTTTCTTCAGCTGAAGTCGCAGGAAGGCTAGCGCGAACACTGTAGTGAGTGTATTAATGAATCTGGACGATATGATTTTTTTTTAAAGACTGGAATAAACAGAACCAGTTACTTAAAATTGATGATGTTAGATAACTGATAACTTTTACTTTTTTTCAGTCTATGGAGTACGTGGTCCAAACACTCGTTGAATGAGGTACGAAGTGATGAAAGTTTACAGAACACGAAAGTCAATAACATGAAAGTCTTGTGACGTTTGCATTTTGTGCATTTCAGTTTATAATGTGTTTCCAGTTCTTCAGTCTATCATAGTAGTAACATTTCTTTCATCCGACCACACTGAGTCGGCAGCAGTGCAGTAAAGCGCATGTAGCTATTTCGCACATTAAAAACTAGCTTTTGCCCTCATGCCGCATCCCACGGGATTCTCGGCCGTACCCCTCCTTAGCGTTGGTAGAGCGCACTTTCAGGTGTAAAAGCATGAACATCGAGCATTTCCGGCGTGTTGCTGGCCGCGCTGTGAGTAACAGTTTGTTTACTTTCCCGAGTTACAGTGGTGATCAGCAGGCCGGGAAAGAGAAACAAACGGGGCACTGCGTATGGAAACCCAGGCATGCCAAAATCACACCAAATTAATTACAATTTCTTAATTAATTACGTCAATTCAACAAGTTGTGTGTCCTAACTTACTTTTCCATGAACAGAATGCCCATACCGACCTGATGGAAGTGAAAAAAATTCTATTGCAGAGATTCCGGGGTCAAACTTAGATTCGGTAGACTATCAACCTTCAGCGTGCAGACCAGCCTCCATCGCAGCAGGTATTTTCTAACGGTACGCGGGTGCCACAGCTTGACGCCCAGCCATCAGGATCGGGCCCAATGTCAACAAACAACGGTCATCATGCCCACAAGGGATCCCCCCTCATCCCGTCCTCACTTGGCCCCACAGGGGATGGAGCGTGTCCTGACCAGGCCATCCTCTAATCACCACACGAGGGATACATACTCCTACCACCCCCACCAGCCCCGCCACGACAGACCTCCCCCCAACTCTTATCCCATCCATTCCCGCCATCGTGGACCCAGCCAGCTGTTTCGAGAAAGGGAATCCGACGTGGTGTACCAAACTACGGATTACGCCACTCCTACCTCCTACCCTCCCTCCCAGCCTCGGTACCCCCGCTCTCATGACGCTGCCACCCACAGTGGGTACTATGCCGCCCAAGAGGGGCTTACCCCCTCCAGCCAGCAGTATTATGACTCTGATTATACGGAATATGGCCAAAGGATGCAGTTTCCACAGTCAACTGACACATATTACCCGCACTATGAGTCGGACTTTCAAACCAAAGTAAAATGTGCAGTAGAACAATTGCTAAAATCTCTATCATAACCCCATACACCAGCGCTGAACTTCCTCACACTGAACTGTTAATAACGAAATGTGAGGACTGTGTGTCGATAGGATTAGTGTTTGAAATCACTTACGCTTACCTGACTTTATTATTGTTTTCACTTGTTTTTGTCATTTTGCCTCGAATACCTCGGACTGTGCAAGTGTTCTACTGTTTCCAGTGGTGCTTTCACTAGTTTTCTGGACACTTCCCCAACAGACGGCCGTGCGCGCGAACATTCAGTTGACACGTCCGCTGTGTATAATCCCTAACACTTACACGATATTGACGTTGCAGCGACGCTGCCCATAGCAGCTCCCGCTATTTTCTAGTCTTACTAAAAAGCGGCAATTGAAATTGTGTTTTTACTGCACGAGGACTGTCCGCGCGTGACGTCATTCTGAGTGACAACGTGTGGAAACGTTATAATTTTTCTCTGCTTTCCTTAGCACCGTTGTGTTTTGCTTTGTTTCCTGGAGTTTTCTCAATAGTTGTGGGCTCGTTTCCTGGTGCTGAAGCACTACCATAGTTAACGCATGTCTATTGTTTATACTTGTTGTCACCTTTTATTGACTCAGTACTGACTATATTATCCACTATTCCGGTCAAAACTCGTGTGATCCTCATATATATATATATATCTGTAACATGACTCGCACTGCTCGAAACAACACTTCACCTCCCATACAAAAAATCAACATAGGCCACTTAAATGTATACCACATTTGCAACAAAATACCTGATGTCACTGTTCTTCTTAATCAGGAGCAACCATTCCATATTTTTGGTTTTACCGAATCCAGACTGAAACCTCCAATAAGTGACGACACAATTTCTATTCAAAATTATTCAATCATCCGAAAAGATGCTGTTTCCCCCGGCCACACAGGCATCGTCGCTTTTATTCACAACTCCATCACCAGCTGTGTAGTCCGACGGAAAGACCTAGAGTCGGATAACGTGGAGAGTCTCTGGCTGGAAATGAAATTAAACAAATCCTCCCCTACGTACATAGGTTTCATTTATAGAAACCCAGCGGCTACGTTCACATGGTATGATGATTTTGTCTCCATGATGGACAAGGTTAGTTGTTGCAAAGGTGACGTACACATCCTGGGTGATTTTAATATTGACTTGATGAAACCCACCAACACAGCATGGACATATACCTTCTCTTTATTTGGTCTTAAGCAAATGGTCACGTCACCCACCAGAGTTGCATCTTCCTCCACCACGCTTATAGACCACATATATACTACAAATACCACGGCCGTGAAAAATGTACAGGTACCCTCCATCTCCATTAGCGATCACTTTCCCGTATGTTTTTTACTGTCAACGAAACGTGACAAGCCAATTCCCAAAAATCACACGTCCATTAGATACAGATGTTTTAAAAAGTTCAATAAAGAAGCCTTTCTCATGGACCTTGCTATTGCACCATTCTGCGATGTATATCATTACAATGACCCAAACGAGGCGCTGGCGTGCTGGTACAGACTGTTCCTCGGTGTTTTAGATAAACACGCACCTATTAGAAAAAAAAAGAGTAAAACATCCCTCCATGCCGCCATGGCTCTCAGATGACATAAAGAAGGCAATGAAGCTAAGAGATAACCTTAAAAAAAAAAAAAATTGACGAGTTCAAAAAGCAACGGAACATGGTTAAATCTTTAGTTAGAAGGGCACAGAAATCTTTCGCAGAGCAAATCATAGCGGACGGAAAAGACAGTCGGAATATTTGGAAAGCCATCAACATGTTTACCCGGGGCAAAAAAATAAAACGTACATTCATTCCATCCGAACTCTCACCGAACGATTTTAATAATCATTTTTTAAACATTACTGATTCCATAGTCCAATCTAATCTCAATAACCCTGAAGACTATGTATGTCCTGAAGAACTCCGCAGTCACTGTCAGTCAGCAAAAGAAAGTTCTTTCTCTGTTCCACCCATGACAGTCTATGAAGTTGGGAAATCAATCTCTGCTATAAAGAACAAGGCGTGTGGTCCTGATGCAATTAACATTAACATCCTTAAGTTGTCACTACCCTACATTGTGGAATCACTCACATTTATTTATAATCTGTCACTCCAACACAGTATATTTCCAGACGAACTCAAGAAAGCCAAAGTAGTGCCTATTCCGAAAAGTAAAGATCTCCACAATCTCAGTGACTACCGTCCGATTTCAGTTTTATCAGTCCTGTCCAAACCACTGGAAAGACATATCCATAACCACATGCTCAGTTTCCTAGAAAAACAACATCTTTTAAATCCGCTCCAATCTGGTTTCCGCCCTCAACATTCGTGCCACACCGCACTTGTCCGCATCGTCGACACTTGGCTATCTGCCATCAACAAATCCCAACTAACTGGTGCGGTCTTTCTTGACCTGAAAAAAGCCTTTGACTTGGTGAACCACAGCATTTTGTTAAAGAAATTGTCCCTATATATCCCTGATCCTAAGACAATCTCCTTATTTTCCTCATATCTCCAAGGTAGAAGGCAGAAAGTCTATCTAAATGGTGCGTTTTCTGAGGAAGGTGTTGTTAAGCTCGGTGTGCCCCAGGGCTCTATCCTTGGTCCGATTTTCTTTTGTTTATTCATCAATGATATGCCCCTCTCCATCTCAAACCCTAATGTAAGCTGTGATATGTTTGCTGACGACTCCACGCTCCATGCGTCGGATGTGCATGAGTCAAAAGTAAACGAAGTATTGCAGCACAGCCTCACTGAAACCTCCCAGTGGTGTAAAGCCAACCACATGGTAATTAGTACCACCAAAACCAAAAGCATGCTAATTACAACGCGCCAAAAACACCAACGCAAACTATCTCCCCTACGGTTGTCAGTTGGGTTCGAGTCTATCGAGCAGGTCTCGAACCACCGTCTACTAGGTGTCATAATTGACGACCAACTAAAGTGGGAAACGCATGTTGATGGTCTCTGTAAATTATTGTCAAAAAATGTATTCTTGCTATCCAAACTAAGTCGCCTAGTCAGCCCTGACATCTGCAAGCTATTCTTTCATGCCCACGTGCAAAGTCATCTAGATTTTGCGTCCACTTTGTGGGACGAGTGCAGCGAAAATCAGTTCAAAAAGGTAAACTCCGTTCATCGGCGCGCTGTCAAACTCTTACACTCGGGTAATTCTAGTACCGACCAAAAGTTTAAAATCCTCAAACTTCTACCTCTTAAACAGCATCTGGAGTTTAACAAATGCTTAATGATGCACAAAATTGTTTCCTACAAAGCCCCAACATATCTTCATCAACTATTTAATTTCGAACATGATAAACAACATAACACAAGGAACAGTCTGCTCCCAGTGCCTCGTCCAAGGGTTGATATATATATAAAAGTAGCCTGTCTTTCTCAGGGGCATCCATGTGGAACTCTTTACCACTGAGTATCCAAAACGTTTCCAAATTCATAAACTTCAAACAAATTCTACACGATACGCTTATCTGACGATATATATAGAAATGTGTTACATACATGTTTTGCAATATTAGAGACGACTGTAAATTTCTTACTTGGCATACAGCCAGTATCATCAGCACATGCCACGTATGTTTTGATTTGTTTATCGTGTGTATTTTTCTCTCCTGTATTTCGCCGCGGTGGTCGAATGGTAGAGCGTTGGACTTCCAATGCTCGGGTCGTGAGTTCGAACCCCGGCTGGGGCCAAATATTGTGCTGGCTTTTTCATCGTTGCCCCGTCTTTGATATCACCCTTATGTGGTGGAAAAGGACGTTAAACTTCCAAACACCCACCCACCCACCCACCCTCTCCTGTATTTCCCCTAGATAGTTTATACTTTTTTTTAACTTTTTTTTTTGTTTTTGTTTGTTTGTTTGTTTTGATTTTTTTCTCAATACCGTTTAATGTAGAATAGCAGGACAGCATGGAAGATAGGCAGCAATGCCTAAATGCTCTATCCTGAATAAAAAAAAAACCGTTTCATCAACGTTTCATCATCATCTCTCTCGTGCGCCGAGCGTTGCAGCCGGTCGACTGTTGACTGGATGGTATAAGATTTCTGCCACTTTTTTTCATACAGGTTGTTTGCCTACTAACTGAATCTCTCATCAGTCTAGTGACTGCCACCGTAGATTAAGAAGAGCTGTCGGAAGTTAACCAGTGTAAATACTTTGTTCATTCCTGGTTCAATTTTGAACGTGTCCTCTATATAAAGGTTATTCAGTTCCAAGATGGATGTATGAGAAATAGAGCACGCTAAGCGTCGTGGAGCCCCAGATCAGTGTTGGCGTTAGCTGTGGTATGGAAATGGGCCTGACCCAGTTTTGGCTCCTGTCTCGTTTCAAACTATTCAAAAGCATGCTTTTGTTGTTTGGTTTGGTTTGGTGGCGGTTGTTTGGTTTGCTTGTTCGTTTGGTCTTTGTTGTTGTTTTTCATGTTGTTGTTGTTGTTGTTGTTGTGTGTGTGTGTGTGTGTGTGTGTGTGTGTGTGTGTGTGTGTGTGTGCACATGTGTTTGTGGATGTTGGTTTTGTTGTTGGTTTTTGTTTGTTGTTGGTTTCTTGTGCTTCTTGTGTTTTTGTTGTTGTTGTTGTTTTCTTGTTTGTTTGTTTGTTTGTTTGTTTGTTTGGAGGGGTGTTGTCGTTTTTGGTTGTTTTATATTTTTATTTTTTTTATTTTTTTTGGGGGGAGAGGTGGTTGTTGTTTCAGTTACTGTTTTGTTCTTGTATTCTTGTCTTTTTTATGGAATCTTTCGTACCTTTCATTGCGCATACTGTACATTCATGATTAGGTTGAGTGAACCCGAAAGGCGGCGGCTGTCCACATATTGATCCGCCGGTGCACGCACTTCTCACACTAGATGTACATTGTCGATTTTTAGCACGACCTAGTGCGGACTTCCATTACCAGTAGCAGTCCCCAGTTGGTAGCCACACATAGGCCAGCAATGTGTCCTACTTATGTCTATAGAGATTGTAGGTGTTATCTGGTAAACAGCATTCAGTGGGACCACCATTGCCCCGGGACAATGTGTAATATTGCATAAGATTCGGGATAGGTGAATTCGAGAAAGAAAAGTTTAGTGTGTTGTAATTCACTCCGAGTCAATAGCCAGTGCCCATTGTCCGTTAAGTCAGGCCAATAGCCAGTGCCCATTGTCCGTTAAGTCAGGCGTGTCTATCATTGTAGGTGTTATCTGGTAAACAGCATTCAGTGGGTCCACCATTGTCCCGCTGGCTCGCTGCAGCAACCGTGAACACGTACTGTCCTAACCATGGCAACGACAGGATTTCTCCACCTCTTCCTCGGTCTAGGTAGGAGTTTGCCTGTTCTTATATAAGTATATTCACAGAGACTGATGCTTACTGGTACTGATTCGGTGGTTTTTCGCCGCTGTCCGGTGTTAGCGAGTCTCTCTCTCTCTCTCGGGGAGCCGGGATAGCCGAATGGTAGAGCGTTGGACTTTCAATGCTCGGGTCGTGAGTTCGACGGAATCCCGGCTGGGGCCAAATATTTGTACTGGCCTTTTTCCTCGTTGCCCCGTCTCACCTTAATATGTAGGAATTTAAACTCCCATCCACCCACCCAGTCTCTCTCTCTCTCTCTCTCTCTCTCTCTCTCTCTCTCGTGCGCCGAGCGTTGCAGCCGGTCGACTGTTGACTGGACTCGGATGGTATAAGATTTCTGCCACTTTGTTCATACAGGTTGTTTGCCTACTAACTGAATCTCTCATCAGTCTAGTGACTGCCACCGTAGATTAAGAAGAGCTGTCGGAAGTTAACCAGTGTAAATACTTTGTTCATTCCTGGTTCAATTTTGAACGTGTCCTCCGCTGTCAACTATATAAAGGTTATTCAGTTCCAAGAAGGATGTATGAGAAATAGAGCACGCTAAGCGTCGTGGAGCCCCAGATCAGTGTTGGCGTTAGCTGTGGTATGGAAATGGGCCTGACCCAGTTTTGGCTCCTGTCTCGTTTCAAACTATTCAAAAGCATGCTTTTGTTGTTTGGTTTGGTTTGGTGGCGGTTGTTTGGTTTGCTTGTTCGTTTGGTCTTTGTTGTTGTTTTTCATGTTTTGGTTGTTGTTGTTGTTGTTGTTGTTGTGTGTGTGTGTGTGTGTGTGTGTGTGTGTGTGTGTGTGTGTTCGTGGATGTTGGTTTTGTTGTTGGTTTTTGTTTGTTGTTGGTTTCTTGTGCTTCTTGTGTTTTTTTGTTGTTGTTGTTGTTTTCTTGTTGTTTGTTTGTTTGTTTGTTTGTTTGTTTGTTTGGAGGGGTGTTGTCGTTTTTGGTTGTTTTATATTTATTTATTTTTTTTTGGGGGGGGGAGAGGTGGTTGTTGTTTCAGTTACTGTTTTGTTCTTGTTTTCTTGTCTTTTTATGGAATCTTTCGTACCTTTCATTTCGCATACTGTACATTAATGATTAGGTTGAGTGAACCCGAAAGTAATGGTGGACGGATGAAAAAAAAAACAAGATGGCCACTGACCAGCCCAATATGTTGTTTCCAGGCACTAAACACAAAACATAACTAGAAAGTACAAACTGTCATGAAACTACTGCAGTTTACAGAATTATCCTAAGTGAAGGGACTACGGAGATATTTGACACTAAACAGACACAAACAAACACAACTAATTGACACGCGCGCCATCGCGGATACGAAACACTGCGTGCGCGTGGGCAGTACACACTACACAGGGCTGGCCAGGGAACAAAGGCTGATGTACAGGGGTGGCCGGGGAAGGGTAGAACGGGTGGCTAGAGGGACAGCGGGACTAAGAAGAACAAAGAGGGGAATACAGCAGTACACACGTTGTAAACAAAGTATCAGTAAATAGGGGCCGGGTATGACCCGGTCTCACCGAGAATATGAAAACAAATCACGCACCGCTCAAGCCCAGGCCTCACGTATGCTAGTGTCAACGTCCGACAGAATGAGCCTTGACCTCCTAACTCGCATGACAGCGAATGGATCACCTGACGCTTGCATATTTGGTGAAATACCACGCTGTCACTGACACACCTGGCGGGCTGTGTGTGTGTGTGTGTGTGTGTGTGTGTGTGTGTGTGTGTGTGCGTGTTATAATGGGAAATTCATTCCTGTGTACTTGGGGGCAGCTGCTTGGAAGCAACATTGGCAGCTCTCTCTCTCTCTCTCTCTCTCTCTCTCACACACACACACACACACACACACACACACACCAGTGATACACATTTCCGTAAGCTTGCTGTTGTTGTTGTTGTTGTTGTTGTTGTGTGTGTGTGTGTGTGTGTGTGTGTGTGTGTGTGTGTGTGTGTGTGTGTGTGTGTGTGTGTGTTTGTGGATGTTGGTTTTGTTGTTGGTTTTTGTTTGTTGTCGGTTTCTTGTGCTTCTTGTGTTTTTGTTTGTTTTATATTTTTATTTTTTTTATTTTTTTTTGGGGGGGAGAGGTGGTTGTTGTTTCAGTTACTGTTTTGTTCTTGTTTTCTTGTTTTCTTGTCTTTTTTTATGGAATCTTTCGTACCTTTCATTGCGCATACTGTACATTCATGATTAGGTTGAGTGAACCCGAAAGGCGGCGGCTGTCCACATATTGATCCGCCGGTGCACGCACTTCTCACACTAGATGTACATTGTCGATTTTTAGCACGACCTAGTGCGGACTTCCATTACCAGTAGCAGTCCCCAGTTGGTAGCCACACACATAGGCCAGTAATGTGTCCTACTTATGTCTATAGAGATTGTAGGTGTTATCTGGTAAACAGCATTCAGTGGGACCACCATTGCCCCGGGACAATGTGTAATATTGCATAAGATTCGGGATAGGTGAATTCGAGAAAGAAAAGTTTAGTGTGTTGTACAGTATACGCCGGTTATAAGAAACTCGAGGGGGGTGAATTTTTTGGTTTCTTATATCCGAGGTTTCTTATATCTGAAAGTCGGATATAAGAAAGTATTTTGAAAAATATTTCTTATAACCGAGTTAAGTGAAAAAAGGTTTAAAACATTTCTTTTTTCTCAGTTCGTGTATGTTTTGCATTAAATTAAGAAATATCTGGTTTCTCTTAAAGACCTGCACAGAATATATATGTGTAGAGTTAATATACACCAGTGCGCTTGTGTCCTTCAATGTCAGATTTTTTTGTTTGAACATGAAAATACTGTTTTTGCTTCCCAACTGTAGCGCTGGCGGTCATGTGGTAAGAAAAAACAAAACAAAACAAAAAAAACCAACCAAACCAACCAACCAACCAACCAAACAAACAAACAAAAAAGAACTAAGGGGAGAGAGAGAGAGAATTCCCTTGTATTTATAGGATATATTAAAAGTGCATTATGTATCAACTTTTGATCTATAAAACACTCGTCCCATTAGAGTATGATATGCGATGCTTTCCGTGTCTAATTTGGCTGAAAAAAGCTGCAAATTAGCTTTTTTTCTGTTGGGAGGGGGAAGGGGGATGGAGGAAAGATGGACCACGTATATTGTCAAAGAAAGGAATTGATCAACAGTTAGTCTAATACTGATAGTTTTATTCTCCTTAACGCGAGCCCTGTAGACAGAGACAGACATACAGAGAGAGAGAGAGAGAGAGAGAGAGAGAGAGAGAGACTGAGCTCCCAATCAGGCAAAAAAACAAAATAATAATAAAAACAACATATAGCAATAGAACAACAAAAATGCATCTCGTATTTTTTCTTCTTGCCAACATTCAATTTTGCACGGAACAGAATGGTAAAGAACCAATTCAAGAAAAGAAAATCATGCGCCATCATGTGCCTGTCCTAAGTGACGTCAGACCTGACCTGTTTTCTTAGAATGAGTGAAATTTTCTTGGAAATGTACTTTCGGTTTCTTACAATGAGTGAAATTTTCTTGGAAATGTACTTTCGGTTTCTTATATCCGAGTTTTTGTATCAAGCGGGACAAGAAATTTGCTTTCCTAAAACCGAGTTTTCTTATAAGCGAGTTTCTTGTATCCGAGTTTTTGTAATACATAATAAAGAAGAGTTTGGCCGGGGGAAAAAAATTCGTTGGCAATAACCGAGTTTTCTTATATCCGAGTTGCTTATATCCGGCGTCCACTGTAATTCACTCCGAGTCAATAGCCAGTGCCCATTGTCCGTTAAGTCAGGCCAATAGCCAGTGCCCATTGTCCGTTAAGTCAGGCGTGTCTATCATTGTAGGTGTTATCTGGTAAACAGCATTCAGTGGGTCCACCATTGTCCCGAGGCGCGTTCAGTTAGCTTAGCGGCTACGTAGGAAAGCGAGGAAAGCTAGCGAGGCCGTTCAGTTGAGCGTAGCCAGGCTAGCCCCTAGCGTAGGAAAAGTAGAACCCCGCAGAGGTGCTAGCTTCGGCTAGCTTCTCATTTCAAGATGGCGTCCGTTCGTGTGTGTGGCTTCAATTTTTTTCAACTGTTTGATTTTTAAAGATCGATGGGGACCGCATCATAAATGATATGACCGTTGTGTATCAGGCTTGATCTGTACCAACTTATTATCCAGTTTAATTTGCTGAATCCTGTTAGGGACGTTCATAAATCATTTCTAAGCCAGCGTTTCCTTTGTTCGCGTTCAGCGTTCACGCTCAGCGTTGGTTGTTGCTTAACTGACGAAGTCTTTCATATGCGCGTCAGTCTAGGTTTCTGCCTTTGGCCTGCTTCTCTTCACTCAACATGCAAAACAACTTGTCTGTGACTTGCATCATGCTTACGATCGCCCCCTCAACAGCATTATAGCAAAGTTCTTGTTTAAGAAGTTCCTTCACAACGCCAACGCTCACGCTTTCCGCCATTTTGAAAATGCTCGCACCGCTAGCGCCGTTAGTTGACTGCTAGCTTTCTCCCTTTTGCGATCGCTACGTCGACCTAGATATCTAGCTCAACTGAACGCGCCTCAGCTGGGACAATGTGTACTCTAGCATAAGATTCGGGATGGGTGACTGGCCACGCGGCTCGCATGTACAGCGCTGACCAGAGAACAAAGGGGTAGTGGGGCCAGCGACCCAAAATAGCGGTCGAGCTAAGTAACTCTTGTGGATGCAAGGGGAGGTAATATTCACGTTCACACAGCTAGAGGGAAAACGGGCGACGTGTTGTGGCAAGCACAAGTTTCACTGCTGCCGAGGCAGAGATCGAACACGTTCTCCGCCGTTAGACCAGTGTGTCGAAAGATCGACCTTTAAAAGGAGCCACTTGTGCGGCGGAGATCACAAAGACAGTCGGGGGAAAAACCGCACGGCGTGTGACAGGGTGGGGGTCAGCGTCAGCGTCTTCAGTTTGTGGCTCGCTGCAGCAACCGTGAACACGTACTGTCCTAACCATGGCAACGACAGGATTTCTCCACCTCTTCCTCGGTCTAGGTAGGAGTTTGCCTGTTCTTATATAAGTATATTCACAGAGACTGATGCTTACTGGTACTGATTCGGTGGTTTTTCGCCGCTGTCCGGTGTTAGCGAGTCTCTCTCTCTCTCGGGGAGCCGGTGTAGCATCCGGTCCGGTCCCCCCTCTGAAGTAGTCCCCCGGGGGACCAATTCGTGGCAAAAACTGCTCTGTAATGGTCCCCCCCTTAGACATCCAGCCTCGTTTTCGACTGGTCCCCCTGGGCGATTTTGGTCCCCCCTCGCATCCAAAGTAGGCCCCCTCTCGAACTGGTCCCCCTCTTTTCTAACCAATGTAGAGCTATGTCAGTATTTATTTTTAACTTTATTGTTACAAAACTTTATTGTCCCCAAAAGCACAGGGCCATAGGAACATTTTTTTTTCTTTTTTTTTCCCGATTTATGTGCTTGTTGTTATTTTTGTGTGTGTGAGATATATTTGTTTGGTTGTGTTCTTGTTTCTTTCAGTTGTTTTTTTGCATTGGTTCTTTTTTGCTGTCCACATTTCCTGTCATTTTTTTAAACTGGAAATAGCATTTAGAGAATAACATCAAAGACCAAGTATCTAATATTTTCTATACAACGCCATAGAAAAAATATTTCTTCAAAATTAAGTAAGTGTCCATGACATGAAAACTAGTTGCCACCTTTGGCTTTCAGCGTACTTCAAGTAGACAGTCAAGACTGAGTACCAGTGTCTCAAATCATGACCCTTGAAACAACAAAAACAGCAGAAGACTAACAGTTCTGGTCTAAGGAGTGACACAAAAAACAGGAGCAAAGTGATGTCCAAGATTCATTATATAAATTACTCTGTCTGTTTTCAATGGGGCCGATTGCCAAACTGGCCCGTATTTCAGCCACCTAGGTTGTCGGCCTGGAGCCTCTCTTGTGAACACATACACGGGCGTGTCCAAGAGGGTGGCTGCAGCAAATATCTCAACCTCGGTGGCCCAAGTACGGAATGAATTGTCGTGTACTTATAATTATAGGCATGTTTGACACGAGTCACGTGACGTGTCAAGAAGCGTGGCGACCGTTTATAATTATAGGCATGTTTGACACGAGTCACGTGACGTGTCAAGAAGCGTGGCGACCGTTTTCTCATCCCACAAAAAAAAAAAAAAAGAGAAAACAAATCTAAACTTTTAAAAGTGATTTAACTTCGTAGATTTGCCGTTCTATGTAGCCTATACTTTTGTTTTTTAGTGGCGACCGTTTTCTCATCCCACAAAAAAAAAGAAAAGAGAAAATAAAAAAAACAAAAGTATAGGCTACATAGAACGGCAAATCTACGAAGTTCAATCACTTTTAAAAGTTTAGATTTGACACTGTAACCTTGACCCAGTTCAAGATCATCTTGAATAACATCTCTGTACAAAAATGAAAATAATTATACATATAATGAAAGAGGTGTGTGTGTGTGTGTGTGTGTGTGTGTGTGTGTGTGTGTGTGTGTGTGTGTGTGTGTGTGTGTGTGCGCGCGTGTGTGTTTGCGTGCGTGCGTGCGTGAGTGAGTGTGCACGCGTGCGTGCGTGCGTGCATAATGTGTGTGTGTGTGTGTGTTTGAGAGATGGGGGGAGGAGAGAAAGTGTGGGGGACGAGAGAGAGAGAGAGAGAGAGAGAGAGAGTGAGTGAGAGATCCAGAGTCACGTTTTCTACTGAGTTGACACACACTATAACAATAAAGTTAAAAATAAATACTGACATAGCTCTACATTGGTTAGAAAAGAGGGGGACCAGTTCGAGAGGGGGCCTACTTTGGATGCGAGGGGGGACCAAAATCGCCCAGGGGGACCAGTCGAAAACGAGGCTGGATGTCTAAGGGGGGACCATTATAGAGCAGTTTTTGCCACGAATTGGTCCCCCGGGGGACTGCTTCAGAGGGGGGACCGGACCGGATCCTACACCGGGATAGCCGAATGGTAGAGCGTTGGACTTTCAATGCTCGGGTCGTGAGTTCGAATCCCGGCTGGGGCCAAATATTTGTACTGGCCTTTTTCCTCGTTGCCCCGTCTCACCTTAATATGTAGGAATTTAAACTCCCATCCACCCACCCAGTCTCTCTCTCTCTCTCTCTCTCTCTCTCTCTTTCTCTCTCTCTCTCTCTCGTGCGCCGAGCGTTGCAGCCGGTCGACTGTTGACTGGACTCGGATGGTATAAGATTTCTGCCACTTTGTTCATACAGGTTGTTTGCCTACTAACTGAATCTCTCATCAGTCTAGTGACTGCCACCGTAGATTAAGAAGAGCTGTCGGAAGTTAACCAGTGTAAATACTTTGTTCATTCCTGGTTCAATTTTGAACGTGTCCTCCGCTGTCAACTATATAAAGGTTATTCAGTTCCAAGAAGGATGTATGAGAAATAGAGCACGCTAAGCGTCGTGGAGCCCCAGATCAGTGTTGGCGTTAGCTGTGGTATGGAAATGGGCCTGACCCAGTTTTGGCTTCTGTCTCGTTTCAAACTATTCAAAAGCATGCTTTTGTTGTTTGGTTTGGTTTGGTGGTGGTTGTTTGGTTTGCTTGTTCGTTTGGTCTTTGTTGTTGTTTTTCATGTTGTTGTTGTTGTTGTTGTTGTTGTTGTGTGTGTGTGTGTGTGTGTGTGTGTGTGTGTGTGTGTGTGTGTGTGTGTGTGTGTGTGTGTGTTCGTGGATGTTGGTTTTGTTGTTGGTTTTTGTTTGTTGTTGGTTTCTTGTGCTTCTTGTGGTTTTTTGTTGTTGTTGTTGTTGTTTACTTGTTGTTTGTTTGTTTGTTTGTTTGTTTGGAGGGGTGTTGTCGTTTTTGGTTGTTTTATATTTATTTATTTTTTTGGGGGGAGAGGTGGTTGTTGTTTCAGTTACTGTTTTGTTCTTGTTTTCTTGTCTTTTTATGGAATCTTTCGTACCTTTCATTGCGCATACTGTACATTAATGATTAGGTTGAGTGAACCCGAAAGTAATGGTGGACGGATGAAAAAAAAACAAAAAAACCGGACACTACTTTATTGTCCCTTTCGTGAAAATGAATCGAGCTGCTTCTCACAGTAGGTGTAGCGACTATCCGCTCTGTTCAATGTGTTTTTTTCCTGGTCGTACAAGGACATCCGACACCCAACACAGTAGGTGTAGCGACTATCCGCTCTGTTCAATGTGTTTTTTTCCTGGTCGTACAAGGACATCCGACACCCAACACAGTAGGTGTAGCGACTATCCGCTCTGTTCAATGTGTTTTTTTCCTGGTCGTACAAGGACATCCGACACCCAACACAGTAGGTGTAGCGACTATCCGCTCTGTTCAATGTGTTTTTTTCCTGGTCGTACAAGGACATCCGACACCCAACACAGTAGGTGTAGCGACTATCCGCTCTGTTCAATGTGTTTTTTTCCTGGTCGTACAAGGACATCCGACACCCAACACAGTAGGTGTAGCGACTATCCGCTCTGTTCAATGTGTTTTTTTCCTGGTCGTACAAGGACATCCGACACCCAACACAGTAGGTGTAGCGACTATCCGCTCTGTTCAATGGGTTTTTTTTCCTGGTCGTACAAGGACATCCGGCTTCACCCAACACAGTAGGTGTAGCGACTATCCGCTCTGTTCAATGTGTTTTTTTCCTGGTCGTACAAGGACATCCGGCTTCACCCAACACAGTAGGTGTAGCGACTATCCGCTCTGTTCAATGTGTTTTTTTCCTGGTCGTACAAGGACATCCGACACCCAACACAGTAGGTGTAGCGAGTATCCGCTCTGTTCAATGTGTTTTTTTCCTGGTCGTACAAGGACATCCGACACCCAACACAGTAGGTGTAGCGAGTATCCGCTCTGTTCAATGTGTTTTTTTCCTGGTCGTACAAGGACATCCGACACCCAACACAGTAGGTGTAGCGACTATCCGCTCTGTTCAATGTGTTTTTTTCCTGGTCGTACAAGGACATCCGACACCCAACACAGTAGGTGTAGCGACTATCCGCTCTGTTCAATGTGTTTTTTTTCCTGGTCGTACAAGGACATCCGACACCCAACACAGTAGGTGTAGCGACTATCCGCTCTGTTCAATGTGTTTTTTTCCTGGTCGTACAAGGACATCCGACACCCAACACAGTAGGTGTAGCGACTATCCGCTCTGTTCAATGTGTTTTTTTCCTGGTCGTACAAGGACATCCGGCTTCACCCAACCCAGAGTCGCATGAGGTTTGTCATAAAAGAGTGTCAGTGAACAGCATGCAAATAATAACCCGCTATCGCCAACGCGTGGAAATGTTGTCTTTGTCAGTCGGAGTTTGAACGGCTGTCACGAATGTCATTGCGATGAAGCGTGGGTTCGAGCCCAGGTCGAGCTTGTGATATGCGATACCGGTTTTTCCTGGCTGCCGGGCTGCTCATCAGGGGGTTTCTCTCCGGGTTATCCGGCTTTCCTCCCCCAGCAAAATTGTTTTTAAAATAATAATAATAATAAAATAAATAAAAAAAGGATAGTAATTGGGTGGCGCTGCACCGTGGCGACGCGCTTTCCCCGGCGGAAGCAGCCCGAATTTCCCGAAAAGGGATAACAAAGTAGTAAAAAATAAATAAATAAATAAAAAAAAGGAGCCTGAACGGATCATGTCGTTAAAAGACTAAGATTTTAAAACCACTTGCTGATATCCTTTGCCAGTTCGTTTGGTATTCCATAGTTTCCGAAATACCACAATTGATCAAACAGCTGAATTGAGCTAAGTAAACCAAGTTTCACGCCTTGTTGTGTATTATATGTTACAGGTCTGTTTTGGGGACAGTGTGATGCTGCCTGTGATGATTCTTGTCAGCGTAAGTGTGGATGGTGAACAAGAAACGTGGGAAAAATCTGACTGACATGTGTATTGCACCTAAGAGAGGATAAGTTCCAGTATTTGCTGTATATGCGCTTAGTATTTGTTTTACCTAGTTGCTATTTGTTTTTTACGCTTTATTTTTGTAATCGATAAATGAGCGTGAAGGTGCAGTGTCTCCTGCATGTCCTACGTTTATACTGCCCCGTCGACAGGTTAGCATCATTTATCCAATGTTACGTGTTTGTTTTTTGTTTTGTTTTTCACGTGGTGCAGGCACACTTAGCCGCGAATTAGTTTTGTTGCGTGAGCGGCTTTAAGCCCTAAAAACCCACTCACTCACTCACTCACTCACTCACTCACTCACTCACTCACTCACTGTTGGTGACATGTTGCCTGGTTACAGCCATCACGTTAATGTTATTTGCTTGATTATATGCGCAAGTTATATAATACGTATGGTTGTATGTAAAGTAAGGGCAAGATACCTAGTAATAAATTCAGTAACGATGATAGTAAGGTATGTATGAGGCAAACCTCTGTGTGTGTGTGTGTGTGTGTGTGTGTGTGTGTGTGTGTGTGTGTGTGTTTCAGAACAATGTTCGGTCCAGGTTCAGGAGTGCATGGCGCCGCTTCAGCAGTTGGAATCGTCAATGGAAAATGCCGCTGATCCCTCCTCAATGTGTGCGGACCCGGCCAGTATTCCTGATACATGCAAGTTAGTATGACGAAAGACAACTCGGTTAAAGATCTGCAATCTCAACAAAAAGTAACAACCATTGTGTTAAAAAAAAAAACCCACCTCATCCGACTGTGCAAAAATGCACAGTCAACTCCGTTACCTTTACAGTTTTCGGCGTCTCTGAAACCGCTAATAAAAGCCGCCAGGCGGAGCCTGCTTTCATAACTTTTCAGTTTGCTTTTTGACACTGAGCGAGAAAGACCGTAATCTTGTCGTGCCGTTCATGACACCCGCAAGGCAGAGTACCCGCGTGTGTCGCTCACTGACTAAAAGCACAATAAAGTCACTGCAAAGTTATAGTAAGCTAAGGTTCACGTCCCGGGCACAAGAGTGACTGGACTCGACCCTATGGGCAGGTTAAGGGTGTGTTAGGGGGAAGGGGGACAGCTGTCCTAAGGGAAGAGGTGAACAGTCCAGGGCCCGAATGTTAAAGTCGAGGTTAATTTAACCCACGGCTACGGGCCTAACCCAGACTAAGACAAAAGAAAAATAAAATTATATAAAAAAAGAAAAAAGGAAGAAATAAATCCTTCTATAACGGCTTAGGCATCTTGCTGGAATGACCCGCTTCCTGATTTAAAACAGAAAACAATAGAAAAATTAACCCTAGAGCTAGTTTAGTTCGAGGTTAGACTCTAACCCGGGGCTGAACTCCCTAACCTCGACTTTTACATGCGGAGCCTGATGAACACATTCAGCCCAGTTAGACTGGGGAGCCTCTGATTTGATATATCCTCGGCTGTGATAGACCTGTTACACAAACAGACCCAGTTATTCAGTCAAAGGAAACAGTTCTTTGGTGCAATGGAACTGTTTCTCAGTCGAAGTCACCGCAAACTCACGCTCTGGTTTTATAAGGGTCTCCGAAACGCTGAAAACTGTAATTATAACAGAGTTGTCTGTGCATTTTACACAGTCCAAGAACTTTTAAAAACACATCATTTGTAGTTTTTTTTTTGTGTTTGTTTTTTTTTGGTGTTGGGTTTTTTTGTTTTTGTTTTTTTTTTGGGGGGGGGGGTTGTTGAGTTTGTTTGTTTTGGGTTTTGTTTTGTTTTGACTTTTTGTTAGACTGCAGACCTTTCACCACTTTCTTGCGAGGTCATGCGACAAGGTGTCTAATTTTGAAAAACAAACAAACAAACCGGAAACTGTGGGCGGCACTGTACAATCCCAGTTATTTTGTATTTGTAGTTAAATGTATGTGTGGAGGCATGTTGTGTGTGGTTCTGAGTGAGTGCGCGTGTGTTCTGGAAGGCGCCCTGACCTCCCAAGGGAGAGTGGGCGTCCCTTAAATACCATTATTATTATTATTATTGTCCCGACGCACTTCGCTTGGGGGCGCGGTAATGAAGCTGTCTTATCATCAAGTTTATACCTGAGTTCTCAGTATCAGTTGTTTGTTTGTTTGTTTGTTTGTTTGTTTTATTTTGCTCGGACTTTGAACGATAAATATTCATTGATTCTGTTCAGGCTCTACACAGACGTAGCGACTTGTTTAAACGAAAAGCTCGGGCAGAACTGTAAGGAGTCGGATCAGTTTAAACCGACAATAGATCAGTATAAGGCTACTCAGGACATCGCCTGTGCTGCAAGTAACTCTCTCTCTCTCTCTCTCTCTCTCTCTCTCTCTCTCTCTCTCTCTCTCTCTCTCTATCTCTCTCTCTCTCTCTGTCTTTCTCTCTCTCTGTGCAGTGGCAGACTGCCTTTCGTTTGACATGCTGAAATGTCAGTGCAAAGTGTCGTGTGTGTGTGTGTGTGTGTGTGTGTGTGTGTGTGTGTGTGTGTGTGTGTGTGTGTGTGTGTGTGTGTGTGTGAGAGAGGAGGGGGGGGGCATAAATACGGTTAGATATACGACTGCTGTGGCTGTTAATTAACAACGGACGCTATGAAAAAGGTAAAAACAGTTTAGAGAAGATTTTATTCTTTCATATATTGTTGATGAACTATTGTTTGTTTGTTTGTTTGTTTACGTTTCCCGCCAGATGCGACTTGCCCGATAGAAATGACAAAATGTATGTGCAACATAATGGATTCCACGAACGTGTTTGGTGCCGTCTGGTAAGCAAGGAGTGCTCTCTCTCTCTCTCTCTCTCTCTCTCTCTCTCTCTCTCTCTCTCTCGCACGCATGCACGCACGCACGCACGCACACACTGTCACGCACACACACACACACACACACACACACACACACACACACACAGAGTCAATGAACATTCTCATCTGTCCGTATTATCGACATATTGAAAGACAGACTGTCTTACACATAACACATTATGTTTGCCTCTGTGCCTGATTTTCCTCCAGCACTGGATATTCAGAATTCAGGACCTGTTTGAATAACCTGCCCAGTAAATGCGAACAACTCACAGAGACGCAGAAAATGATCGAACTCGTCAAAGCCGCTGCTGGTACCTACAACTACCTCATGTGTCCTGACGCTGGAGGTAAGAATCTGTTTTCTACAATGACTATGTTGATGAGACAAAACATACGTGTGGCATAACTGCATCTGTATTAAGTACAAGGCAAGTTGCTTCCCTTGTACCGGCCCCCGTAGTGTAGTGGTTATCACTTCGGACTATGGACCGGGAGACCCGGGTTCGAGTCCCAGCCGAGGCAAGCGGGATTTTTCCAACCTAGGACGGCTCCTACCCAGAGCGGGTGTGCTATGGGCCCAATGGGGAGGCTGTTGCCACACAGCCGAGCTTCACCCACTTCACGGGTGCGACTTTGGGGGTGCTTCCCTTGGTCTTATGATGTGGATGATTACACGGCCGGCACCGCAGGTGCCGTAGTTCCCTGGCCTGGTTAATGCCGGGATATTTATGACAGGAAGCGTGGAATGCGGCCCTGTCCGGCAGTCCCAAACCACACGGACCTCCATAGCATCATCTTACCATCATCCTCATCTCCATCATCATGCATGATAAAATTTGCCCCAACTTCCGAGCCCTCCGTGGATTCCACCCGTCACCAGGGAGGAACACCACTGGAGCCGGCAAAGAGTTGTGGCAGGAAAAAAAAGTTGCTTCCCTTGGAGTATCATGATTGTCTGTGATGTACTGCGATACACTGTATTACTCAGGTGGAATGTTTGTGTATGTTGTGAGGGAGTGTTTATTATTATTATTATTATCCCTTCTTTACACTGTTAGTATTGTTGTCACTAGTTGGATTGCTATTTGGATCAGTGTGTGTGTGTGTGTGCGTGCGTGCGTGCGTGCGTGCGTGTGTGTGTGTGTGTGTGTGTGTGTGTGTGTGTGTGTGTTGTGGCAGGAAAAAAAAAAACGTTGCTTCCCTTGGAGTATCATGATTGTCTGTGGTGTGTGTGTGTGTGTGTGTGTGTGTGTGTGTGTCTGTCTGTCTGTCTATCTGTCTGTCTGTTTTATTTGTTGTATATGTTTGTTCTACATACTCTTTAGAGTAACTTGATGTCCATCTATGTAGGTCTGTTGTCCATAAATGTCTGTGGCATGTATATATGTATATGTACTAAAAACAGAAATCAAACAAAAAGAATCTGTTTTCTTCTGTGTTAGTGATGGGGACAGTAATGACGGCTCCACTCTTGTTAATCGAAAGGGCCAAGCCCCCAGAATTCAGCCAATCGCGTGCCGCGGCATAATGAGCACAACACATGGCGTGGTCTGGCAAACCCTCTCGCCAAGAACGACAAGCACGTGTATGTCGATATGACTGAAACGTGGAAAGAAAGCAGTAAGTCTGTTGACGTCATTTGAGGATACAGGCCATTACGTCAGTCTCCATCTTGAAATCACTCCTTTGTTCATGAAATGACGTCATGGACGCACTGTGTTTTGCCAATACACGGCAAATTGAAGGGGCGGAGCTTGCCGAGTGGAGTCGTCTCTTAACACGTACAGTATAATGATGCTGCTGCAGATGCAAAACATATAGATGGTCCCATATTGTTTTTTGTTGTTGTTTGTTGTTGTTGTTTCAGCCGGTCATGGTCGAATCATGGAAATGAATGTGCAATTTGTATCTCAGTGCAAATAACAGCTTACACCTTGATTTCAAATGCAATTCATGTACATAATTTTACAAAATGCATGTTTTCCACGCCAGGCTGTCCTGCGGCCGTGACTTGCCTGGAGCAGTTGGCAATGGACAGTTCGAATCCATCGGAACCTGCAGGAGGTTCGCAGCAGGACGGACCCTCGCAGGGAATGTTCTCGGTGTTCAACGAGCTGGGATCTTTCTTCACGTCAGGCATTCCTAACACTGATGTTGACAACGCATGCGGGTAACATCTCTCTCTCTCTCTCTCTCTCTCTCTCTCTCTCCTCTCTCTCTCTCTCTCTCTCTCTCTCTCTCCCCCCCCCCCCACACACACACACACACCCCTGTGTCTTATTTTGTTTTTGTTTGTTTTTGGGGGTGGTGATGGTTGTGGTGGTGGTTTTTTTTTGTTTTTTGTTTTTGTTTTGGTTTGGTTGTTTGCTTGTTTGTTTGTGCTTTTGGTTGGCTGGTTGATTGGTTTTTGGGTTTATGTTTGTGGTGTTTTGGGTTTTTGGTGGTTTTGTTTTGGGGTTTTGGGGGTTTGTTTTTGTTTGTTTGTTGTTGTTTTTTGTTGTTGTTTTTTGTTTTTTTGTTTGTTTGGTTTTTGGTTTGTTTGGTTTTTTTTTTTTTGGGGGGGGGGGGTGTGGGGGGGGGGGGGGGGGGGGGGGTGACGGAGTGTGTTTGCGCGGTGCAGCCGTTGAGACGGGATGGGTGGGAAAAACATTTCTGTGACACTTGTCATGGTTTCTTCCAAAGACCACTACTGTTTTGAAATCAGTCTGCATGTTACAGCCAGCTGACCGTGTTTGACTGCCTGAAGACTGCCACAAGCGGGTGTGGTATTGACCAGGGTGACGTCACAATGGATGAAATCAAAACGGCCTACACGGAAGTTTGCACGGGTGAGTTCAATCCCCGATAGCGCTAGCGAGGACTAGACTGAACATGTACTGGGTGCAAAACCTTCCAATACAGGCCAGAAATGCGTGTTGTGGAGGGACGGAGCGGACGCAAATAAATGGCGCTATTGCTATTTGTGGTATTGTGTGTGGGTGTTAAGTACGCTTGGCCAGCTTACAACAAGGCTCTGACTATGACAAACTTGTCATCGGATGCGCTTAATCCTTGCATCAGAATCAGTCACGTGGGACACAATACAGCATCTGAAGCCATTGTGGCGACTATGGTTGGCGTGTATGTTGTTCTACGTACGTACAAGCGTGCCGTGTCTTGAGCGGACCAACGAGATTTTTAGTGACTTGGTCGTATCAATGTGTCGTACAGGCATGGAAGCGTGAGGCCAAAGTAAGTCATATTAAAGTAAGTCATATTAAAGTAAGTCATATTAAAGTAAGTCATATTAAAGTAAGTCATATTAAAGTAAGTCATATTAAAGTAAGTCATATTAAAGTAAGTCATATTAAAGTAAGTCATATTAAAGTAAGTCATATTAAAGTAAGTCATATTAAAGTAAGTCATATTAAAGTAAGTCATATTAAAGTAAGTCATATTAAAGTAAGCCATATTTCCCTACTATTAGAAGCCTCAAAGTCACGAAAATGATCTCAGTGGTCAAAAGGGAACACTCGTCATTTGGCCAACAACCCCCAGAGCTTTGTAAGCAGCAGTCAGTTTCCCCTCAGAACCCTTACCAACATAGAGTGACTGCTGAGTAGCCGGCTTATTCGGGCGATTGTCTGATGCTTTTTGTTTTCCTGGGGATGTAAAGACCCCACGACGGTGGTGTATGCCTACACTGCATGAATCAAGGACTCAGTTCAAAAGCCCAGGCGTCCTACAATACCACAATGTGCATGCCGGTGCCTGTGTGTGTGTGTGTTCGCGCGTGTGAAGTAATAAAGGTGGTGGTGATGATGATGATGACAAAGATAAAGATGATGGATGGTGGTTGATGATGATGATGATGATGATGATTTGCAGATGTGCTACCCAAGGCTGCCAGTCTGGGCGATTGTCAGACTTTCAGCACCTGTCTGCAGACGTTTGAAGGCATTCCAGACATGAGCACTATGACTGCGAGTTCTGACGGAAGCCCGGATGGCATGAATTTACCCTCCTCGGACTCCTTGAAGGCGATCGGCCATTTTATGGCTAACACTGCTAGAACTGGCTTCTGGTGCTCGTAAGTTTCCAGTAGTTGACCTCATCCTTACACTGAATCAGAATATACCGTCAGATTTATACACCCTGAACCAACACCTGGGGTGGAAGAGCTACGTGGAAGTGGTTAAGTGAAAGGAACAACACCAAGGGATGTCACCCACACCAATCATGAGAGAGTTCTGGCCCTTTAGTAGCCTCAAGGTGGACCAGATCAACTCCCGGACGTCACTTTTACTATTATGCATGACGTTACAGACGTTCCTGCGGATTGGTCGAATGTAAAAATAGCACAGGATAATCCAAACCGTGATCTGCGATTTTGTCGTTTGCTAGAATAACTGGAAAACCTAGTCTGCCCCGAAATCGGTTACTGACAGTCTGTGACCCCGCCATCAGAGAGCCCAACAGACTGCCCACTGTAACGATCGGTGAAAAGCCGGCATAAAACTGTCAGTAATGCTCAGTTCTTAAGTTACTGGAAAGTCTTTCTGCGGAAGTTGACGCGACTACTATTACTATCAGTTACTACTGTACTATTACTGTTAATATTACAGTCACTGACACTACTATTACTACTACTACTACCGTGTACTACTACGACAACGATTACTACTACAGCGTCTCCTTGCTTGCTTGCTTCATGTTTATTGCCGTCTCAAAGAAAATCAAAGAATATTTATGCATGTCCTAAGCTTATACTGCCCTGTAGACCACTACATTACATCAGGTGTCCAACGTTACATTTTGTTCACGAAGTGCAGGCACACCGCTTAGCGGCAAATTAGTCTTTGTGGCTTGCGCGGTGTTAATGTCACTTCTACTACTACTGTTACTGCTCAGTACTACTAGTAGTACCACCACCACTACTACTACCATTGTTACTGCCACTATTACTACTGTTACTACTACCAAAACCACAACCACCACCACCACCACTTATTCTACTACCACTACAACATCATCTCTACTGTTACTACTACCACCGTTACTAGTACTGCTGTTACTACACTGTATTACAACTACTGTTACTCCTCCTCCTCCTCCTCCTCCTCCTCCTACTACTACTACTCCTCCTCCTACTCCTACTCCTACTCCAGCAAAATGCCTGTTTGTTGTATCGCCCAGATGGCTGAAACATAACTACCGGTGTGCTGTCGACAATGCCCAGGACTGTGGCGTGTCAGGTGAACTCGTGACGCTGGGCAACCAGAAACTGTCACAGCTTGAAAACACCTGTATTGGTAAGTGGCCACCCCCTCTTGTTTAGTGTATGTATGTAATATATAAAACTGGGGATGGGATTGGATTGGATTGGATCTTAAACGCATAATAATAATAATAATAATAAAACATTTATACAGCGCTTTTCTGGACTTGAAAAACACTCACTGCCCACTCCCACGTCACTCACACGTCACTCACACGTCGCTCACACGTCGCTCATACGTCACTCACACGTCACTCACACGTCATTCACACGCACATAGAACACATTTTAAAACAGAAGGCACCACGGTTGCACGAATTAGTGTAACGAAAAGGCAAGTTGAAACAGATGAGTTTTAAGCTCTGACCGGACATAATGACAGAGTAGGTTGCTGTCTCACGCTAGCAAGCAGAGAGTTCAAGATCGTTGGGGTGGTAAACAGACGCACTTGACGAACATGAACGGCGTTTGACAACTCAGAGGAACGTAATGATTACCTCAGGTAGAGCGCAGTTCTGGTTCTTTGAGTACATTTTAGCTAGATAACTGGCAGTCACTTATACTGTGGAAGACCGAGGATGGGACTTTTCGTGGTGTTCATTGTTCTGCTATGCGACAGTTGCTTACTGTAATGATAAGAAAAAGCTTTATTTTGTATTTGCTGTTTATCATTACTGTTTGTTTCTGTACGTTTCAGGTGCCGCGACTGGTAAGAGCAAAATACGGAACACACACACACACACACACACACGCACGCACGCACGCACGCACGCACGCACGCACACACACACACACACTAATTTGACATTACACTGATCGTTTTCACTACTTAGCAGTCACTAATTTTATTATTAATATATTGATATATTGTAGTAGTAATTGTTTCTGAAAATGAAAGGTTCAAGGTGAAAAACAAAATAAAGAAATTATAATAACATCGAATTTTACAACTTTTTCTATTAACTGGAAAAAATAATAGCGTAAAGTAATAGTTCAAGTTTATTCACTAGAATTTAGAAATAAAATAATCTGTATTTTGTTCTTACTTATCACAGCTCCCCCACCGAAGTATGACGACCAATCAGGAGGTAAGAAGAACTGTATCTTTGTTTATTCTATACGTTTTTTTGTGACTTTATAAATGCAAATTTCGTACACTTCATACGTGCAAACAAAGTGCTGAACTGCAAAACAGTTGACATATATTTATTTCTTTGCGTTCGTTTGTTTGTCTCTTCATCTACAGAAGTGTAAACGTCTGTATTGCATTGCAGGTGCTGCCATTGTCGTGATAAACCTGCTGCCCATTCTGACTGCCGTGGCTGTTGTGCTGAATATCATCCTGTAACAACCGGGCCTTAACCAATGAGACACAAGATTGCAAGTTCCCCGGAAAACATTAACTGATATTCACCCTGTCCATAAACGCTGTTACTGTAGATACAACAAAATGCACAAGACTACTTGCAAGAAATAAGAAAGTCTTTTGCAAGAATAACCAAACTGAGAAGTATCGTGTTAAGGGGATTTCACAACGCTGGAACACACACCGTAAACGTTTCTCACAACGTTTCTCTGTCGGATGTAACGTTTGAGACGAACGTCCTTAGCAGCAATGACTTTGAGAATGAACTTTATGTTCACTGTATGCCCCATGTTTGTGAAGTGAAACGCACTCTAAAAACATGGTAAAATTTCATCTAGAGGAAAATATTCTTTCCTTTTTTTCGATTAAAAAAAAAAATTGTTTATACTGCAGCTACAACAGCTTATAAAACTCGGCACAGCTGGCTTCCTTGCCGACTTCTTGAAATTTGACTTAAATTCAAACTGATCACTCCAAATTTATCGAATTGCCACGTGCATGACCCTTTTTACGATGTCCGAGGGGTTGTGTAAGTGTTATCAAGTTTCTGTTCAATGGAGTGATGGATGAGAAAGTAAGGTGAATGGTTGGTTAGCAGTATTATTTTGCTATGACTCTGAGAATAAAGTGCAACTGTAAGAACTCTTTTGAAGGCATTGCGGCTACCGACCTGTCTATGAAAACGAAGATCAGAGAGAAACAGTACAAGAGAAATTTGCAGGTGCATCTCAGTGTTTGGTCTGTACATGCGTTTAGGGGAGAAGAGATTTTTATAATACAGAGACTAACGGTTTGATTTGAATGTCTGCAAATATGTATTTTCTATGCATAATTTCATTGTTGAAAGTTCGTGAAATTTGATATCCCTCTGCAGATAAGACAGTAGTAAAATCACTGCATCCCCAGGCAAGAAGGAGCTTGCGAGACTCGCAATCAGTTCATACAAAGAAACTTTGAAATTCACAAACTTTTCAAGAAACCATTCTGTGCGTTCTAGCGTTTGATATATACACATTACATTTTTCTGTAGCCTATGCAATATCTCCGCTGTGTTTGTAGTAGACACTTTTCATAACTTTCATAAGAGCAGTTCGTGTTAGCGTTGTGAGTGTATTCACCACTTGAACTTTGGTGTACTCGTATGTGCCTTTAATCAGAAATACACGTGTTTTGTTTTGTCGTTGTGTTGTTGTTGTTGTTGCTATTGCTGTGGTTGAAGTTTTTCCCGATGCGTTTTTGTTTGTTGTTGCCGTCGATTTTGTAGTTTTTTAGTTTTTAGTTGTTTGTTTGTTGGTGTTTTCGTTTTATATTGCTTTGTTGTTGTTGTTGTTGTTTTTTGTTGTTGGTTGGTTGGTTGGTTGGTTGGTGGTTTTTTAGTGTGTGTGTGCTTTTTTTTTCTTTTTTTTTGGTGTGTTTTTGTTTTGTGTTTTTCTGTTGGTTTGTTACACGTAGCATACTTTGTACTGATCTCCCTACCACAAGTCGTCTGGTACATCAATCAATACATTCCGTTTTCTTACATATAATATCATAATCATAATCATTGTGTGTTGTAAACTTTAGTGTTCATTGTAAGCAGCCTGCGGTTTGTGGAGAAGGCTTGTGTAACAGGTGCCTGACAGACAGGTTTGTTTACACCTCCCAGTTGACGTAAGCATCCTTCCCACCTGTCATAAAAACTCCTTAGTGGACCGTCTTTCACAGTGCCTTTTGTTTGTCACGTTACTCATAAAAGTGCTTCTTTTTGTATCGTTACTTCTAAGCGAGTAAAATTTTTAAGCGAATCTCTGGCTCTTGCATTTTTGACGCTTAATAAAACTTCAGCCTTGATGTCTGTCAGAATGTTTTGTAGTGTAGGGGTGTTTCTTTTATGAGCCCGTTTGAACACAGAGCATGACTGACTGATCTATGACTGACTGAGAGGGAGAGCAAATGATCGGTTCCACGAGTCAGCAATGTTGAGCGTTGCTATGGTAACCATGTTCATTCCATGCGGGTAAAACATAGGGCAGGGCCGCCTAATAAGGAATAGTGCACTCGATCATCGTGAGTAAGCGTGTGGTCTCTCACGCTGATCTTTTGTCTGTGAACATGTGACAATCGGTACTCGCCGGCTGTCTAAGCTTGTATTTTAACTCTTGTCACTGTGTTGGGATTTCAACGTCTGTATGAGAGGATGCGTACCATTACTGTTGGTCGCAGTTTCCTCTGGGCTGAGTAGAGAAAACCACCCTCACCGTCGTAACCAGTCCGACCTTGAAACAACGGGTCCACTGAGTCGGTCAGCTGCTCCGCACACGGGACAGCCGCGGAGCACACTGATAGATCAAATTTATAGCACCATAGAGGGCTTTACGCGACGCGAATATCGAGGAGTCAGCTAAGGCTGTGGGAAGCCGCTGGGGCTCCGCCACACAGATACCGATTTAAACAACACCCCCCCCCCCCCCACACACACACACACACAAGCACAAAAGATACGAAATTTGCGAAATGTTTACAAGAAGAGTGGGTGGGTGGGTGTTTGAGAGTTTAACGTCCTTTTCCACCATGTAAGGGTGATATCAAAGACGGGGCAACTCGAAAAAGGCCAACGCAATATTTGGCCCCAGCCGAGATTCGAACTCACGACCCGAACATTGAAAACCCAACGCTCTACCATTCGGCCATCCCAACTGCCCGTTTACAAGAAGAATTTGAAATGCGTCTCAGACAGTCAGCGTGTTGCATCGGTTAGATACTCACCATCATTGGTACAGCGAAGGTGATACAAGATGGCCACTGACCAGCCCAATATGTTGTTTCCATTTAATCACCTGCTGTCGTCACGGTCGTTCTTTTGTAATGCCATGTATTCGGGAGGACACACACACACACACACACACACACACTACACTCTCTCTCTCTCTCTCTCTCTCTCTCTGAATGGAAACAACTGACCGGGCTTGTCAGACCAATCTTGGTTTTGGAAGAGAGACGTCAAGTTGTTTTCTTTGAAATCTATGACGTTTTCAGAGTCCTCATTGGGATGATGCATAATACATTTGACGTAATAACTTTGACTCGGATACAATTCTTGCAATGAAAGCAGCCCCATGAAAATTGAAGTGTTGCTGCTGCGCAGTGTAAAGATCGAATTTATACCGGCTCAATGTGTTTAACAGACAAGTCTGCGCGGCGAACGTTTTTTCACTATGTGTTATGTCTGCTGCGCGCGCGCGCACACAGACACACACAGACATACGCGCGCGCGCACGCACGCACGCACGCACGCACGCAGACTTGCGCGAGCCGCGTTTGTGCATGTGCTCCATTGAGACCTATGTGGTGTTCTCTCACTCTACTATGCTATTGAGTGAGAGTCAGTGGGAAAAACAAAGCTCACTACATCAATGAAACTCCCGCTTTCCCCGTCTACAAATAGAGAACTTCCGAAAAGTGACGACACACCCCCACGTCAATCAAACATGACGTCGGCAAACTGACGCTGATACAGTTTTGCGTCAGTGCGCGTGTGCCTTTTCTGCGATGTTTGTGAGGCGTGTGGCTTGTGTAAAGGAAATGTGCTTCGAGTACAAATTTTCGAGTCAACTGACGACAACGGCTGCAGTGAATTTTTCTAATTTTTTTGTATATTTTTTATGGCACCCCAGGCTCATTATCTATGTATAGTAGGAGCGATTTTGAGATCTAAAGTGTGTTCACCAGCACTTTCATCAGGTACGGTTTACGCCAAAAGTATAAAAGCGACAACCTCCAAAATTCACTCAGTTGAGAGTCCGTATTCATGCTATCTATGTCCCAAAAATGGAGTGGTTTAGGTAAATATTACGCCTTTAAACGCCAGAAAGCCACTTTTTTTGAAAAGGGCGATAACTCGCAAATCATGTGTGCAATCGTACCTGGATCGGGCCTTCTATTCAACAATCTTGATTCATTTAGAAACCCCAAATTTGAAATCGATCGGTTCAGTATTTTCGGAGAAATAGGCATCTGAACTGGGTTCACATGCAATGTCAACTCAGGCTCGGTTTACATGAAAACTATAAGAGCGACCATTTTCTAGTAGTGAATCAATTCAGAGTCCGTATTCAAGCTATCTACTGCCAAAAAATTGAGTGATTTAAATAAATATTACGCCTGTACACGAAAGACAACCAACTTGTCTCAAAAGGGCGATAACTCCCAAATCACTTAAGCAATCATCACACGCTTGAATCGTCTAATGTAACATTTTGATAAATTTGGATACCCCAAATTTGAAGCCATTCGGTTAAGTATCTTCGAAGAAACGGGCCCGGACACAATTCACACACGCACACACGCACACACGCACACACATCCGCACAGACGGCACTCAGTGAGGAGGAGAAGCGCGTTCGGAACAGCATACATGCCAGCATCGATGACGCAGGTTTTCTTACGTCATTGTCAGAGTTACACTTGCATAATCGTCTCTGCGGGAGATCGGCAGTGACGTGCGTTTGTACCACAGATGCTTGCCTATGAACGTGGAAATTTTAGCCCGTCCTATTATGTTGTTTCCATTACTATGGAAACAACATAAAAATGCAGCGTACACTTCTTTCATGTAGTTGAGTGATGTCGTCACGTCCGCATTCCCCGTACACTTGGCAGGCAGCGCGTCAAGACACGGACCCAACTCACTGTACCCAGAGCTGGAAAATTCATGGCAAACAGAAGGGGCATCAGACATATTACTGGAAATTCATGGCAAACAGAAGGGGCATCAGACATATCACTGGAAATTAATAGCAAACAGAAGGGGCATCAGACATATTACTGGAAATTAATAGCCAACAGAAGGGGCATCAGACATATTACTGGAAATTAATAGCAAACAGAAGGGGCATCAGACATATTACTGGGAATTAATAGCAAACAGAAGGGGCATCAGACATATCACTGGGAATTAATAGCAAGCAGAAGGGGTATCAGACATATCACTGGAAATTAATCGCAAACAGAAGGGGCATCAGACATATTCAAGTCTCTATCGTCGTAATGAGTTCTGAGGGGAGGGGAGGGAACTGCTGCTTACATAGCTGTAAGGCTGTTGGACACAGACGCCTATTGATTTACGCACTGTTTGATCTACAAACACGTAGCGGTCTGCATCACAGATTTCACAAAAGACAGGCCAAATTCCCACCCCAGCCCTTACACTGACACCAGATGAACCCAAAAAAGCAAAAAAAAGGGGGACCTTTTCCGAATTCATTCCCAAGATAGCATCACTCTCCACTGCCCACCCCCTTACAGCTCACAGCAGACAGCAGTCCAAGGGACATAACTGCACATGTTGTTTACATGTCAACAAGTCGACAACGAGGCTGCCACCATTCTCATTCTCTCACCTAACAATACACCAAACATGCACCTTTCCACCCATAACAATGAAAAACCCTTCACTCAATTCCACTCTCCAAAAAAAAAAAAAAAAATTCAAAAGCGAAATTTCAATACTTTATGCAAAAACAGGTTCCTACAACCCACTTTTTGCGCAATTCTATTGGGCACCTGTGTCCTGTTTGCCAAAGGAAGAGATGTTCGTTTTGGCCAGTGCCACCATTTTGGTAACTTTGCGGCTTCTAACACTAGAGCAATATGACGTTCTTTGACCTAACGCTTCTATACGCGTACTACACGTCGAACGACCAAGTCGATATAAATATGCACTGGTTAGAGCTGTCTAGATGATTGCCGTCAGCAAGCAACCCCCAAACATCTTCTGCTCTTTATCGGGTTCCGCACTTCATGACTTCATTCATAAACTGCGGAACTCAATAAAGAGCAGAAGATGTCATGACTTCATAAAGTGCGGAACTCAATAAAGAGCAGAAGATGGCATGACTGAGAATAAAAATAGAAAGTTGGGGCGTTCCACTATAGGGGACCTCCGCAGGCAAGCCATGTGAATGTGAGGGCCCCAAACAGGCACCATAGCAGCGAGAGAGTTAATTGATATCGAGGAGTCGGTTACTGCTGCTTTGCAACTGCTGAGGGCGGAAGTATTAAAAGTTTCTCTAGCACAGCCTGCAGACGGCAGTGTATTGCATTCAGAGCTAGGCTAATTTACAGGTTACACAATACTGTAGTAGTTTTCGGGGCATGCAGTAACATGGAATGGACCGTAGGCTCAGAGTAAGTCGTATTTCTTTACCATTAGAAGCTACAAAGTCACACGACGACCAGTGCTGCCGCCACAGTTATCCTGCGCCGAGGTCAAGTTACACAATACTTCCGCTAAATATCATATTTGTACAGAATTTTCGCCCCTTTTTAAAATTTGTGTGCAGAGTAAAAATGGCAACCTGGAGCTGTTTGTTTGGCTTTGGAAATAAGTTTCAAGCCATGCAATAGTAAAAACAGTGAAAATGAGCCTGGCATGTGGACTATTTGTATTCATGCGCGGCTGGCACAAAAGTTAGCAGACGACAGAGGAATGAGGGGGTAGGTAGTCGCTCCTAGTTCTGCGAAAAAGCGGAATATTGGAATTTGTTTAAAATTTCCCTATACATGAGTCTTTGGCTGCTGGATTTGTGTGATGTTTTGGGGATGGATTTTAAAGCATTTCTGGGGTGTCATACGCAGCGTCAAGTCAAGTTATGTTTAATAGGAATATACAGCAGTGTCTTTGAAATCCGTTGTCGCGGCGTGTTGCGTGTTGTTGTCTGTGTGTGTGTGTGTGTTTGGGGGGTGGTATCGGGCCTTGGTTGGTAATGTGTCCCCGTAGTGTGAGTCCCACTCCCCGCTATCTTTCCCCAGTGTGGTTGTTTCTCGTGCGGTGCGTGTTGCACGCTTTTGGCGGGCACGGGGTGCCTCCGATTTCGTGAACACGGGTCGCAGGTGTTCATGCGGGTTGTCAGGCCGGGGCAGAACATGTTCGAGTGCTCTACAGTGCAGGTAGCTTCAACCTTGAGGCTCGCAGCTGTGGTCACCATTTTTGGGACCCGTTGTATTATTGATACACTTATGTGTTGCGGGAAATACACCAGGGGAAGTCTTCGTCCTTCCATGTAAGTATTCATCTTTCATCGTCTGTCTGTTTCTGGTTAGGTCTTTGTGTGTAGTTAGGGGGGTGGGGGGGGGGGCGAGTTGGTTAGTCATAGGTTCACCGCTGTTTCACTATCATGCCATGTGTTTTGTCCCTTATCCGGTCATTTCCCCCTTTTCGTTAATTCATCTTCATTTTATCATGCCTTCGTGGTCGGTCATGGTTTTCATGTATAAATCATTGAGACCAGCATTGTTTCCGTATCATTTTTGGGGTGCTCTTGCTTTCGATGTACTTACCAGTATTTCAATCATGGGGTAATCTTGGCCTTCCAGGCCTGTTTGTGAATTTTCTATTTCATGTCATCTTCGACTCGTGAGGCCGGAAGCGACAGTCTTTCCTTCCCGAGTGTTGAGAGTCGTTGCCACCGGAGACTCCCGTACTGTTGTCGGCTCGTCTGGCCCAGGGAGAAACTAGTGAAGTGCGCCTGACGTTATTGTCTCTGCGGCCTTCTTCAGTACTGCTGGGCTGCTTCATCTCCCACCACCATCCTCTGCTGGTCGTGATCGTGGTGCGTAAAGCCGGGCGCGGCGGGGTGTTCACATCATCATCCTCGTCAAAGTCGCCACTGTTGTCGTCGCCCTCCTCGAGCCTCCGTTCACCATAACTTTTGGGCGGAGGGAGGGGCGCAGTGATATTCACGCTACGATCTTCCTCACTCTATGCGCTCTGTATTCTACGCGCGGGAGGGAGAAGGGAGAGTTCTTCAGTCTTCGTATCATCGTCCTTCAGTCTTCAGTCTTCGTATCATCGTCCTTCAGTCTTCAGTCTTCGCGTCATCGTCCTTCAGTCTTCAGTCTTCGTATCATCGTCCTACAGTCTTCAGTCTTCGTTCATCGTCCTTCGGTCTGCGTCCTTCTACAGTGGGCCGAGTTTCACGCTGTCGTCCCTGTCAGCGTTCGCTTCTTGTGTGTTAGATTAAAGCACGTGCGTAGTTAAGCATATCGACAAAGCGGGACAGGTTAAGGTTATATCCGCTGTCAAGTGTGACGCCTAAGTATTCTACAAGTGATCCACTTTGTTGTTGTGATTGTCTGTTTATTATTGATATATTCATCCTTACTTCTTGTAGCCATCTCCCACCTCATCTTCCCATCGCCATCTTCATTACCATTAGCTTCATCGTCAACCCCCATCATCGGTATTATCCTCATTAGGTTATCACCCTTTCCGTCTTCATCCGGCACCATCATCATTGGCCTACGCGTCCTTCGTGTGATAGTGTGGTAGCGTTAATAAAAAGCTCTTATTGTCATTCCTCGTGTGTTGTGTCGTTCATCTGTCTCTTTCGGTTCCTGTCTCTTTTGTTGAAAAGGGATCTCCGACCCAGGAGTGGGTAGGGGACGCGACAATGGTGGAGATGCGGGGTACTTTATTTTGATCATTTCATCGCTCAGGAACCAGGGGTCGTTTCGGGGGGAGGGTGTCTTGTCGCTGTTTTGTTGTTCTGTAAAGAGTGTAGTTTCGTGTTCAGCTCGCGAGCGCTCCTACCCCTGTGGACCGACGCCTCAGTTGAAGGTGAGTACTACTTTTGTTCGTCATTAGGATAGCTGTTTCAGTGCACCGCTTAATCCTCACCGATGCCCGAGACGAGGAGTATGGCTACGGTCAAGCAGGGTGAGCAGGTCGAGGGGGGTGCAGGTGTCAACCCGACCACTTTGGAAACTCCGCGTAGGATGTGCGAGGGACGGGGTCGGGGCGGACCAAATCATGTGGGGGATCAGGCTCAAACTTCTCCTGGCATGAGACAGGGTAACGTAGTTCCTCCCCAGCCAAGTAGTCAGAGTGATTTATCCCAGGTGTCTAGCATGTTTCAGCAGTTTCTTACCTTCCAAGCGCGGAGGGAGCAAGAGGAACAACGTAGGCGAGAGGAACGTGAACAGCGCCTGGAGGAGGCAAGAAGACAGGAGAGAGATCAGTTCATGCAGTTACTCAGAAAGATGGACGATCGGAGGGATCGAGAACTAGAGCAGGCCGAGAGAAAGGAAAATAAGATCGAAGGTCTAAAGTTCCCGTTTTTCGAAGAAGGTAAGGATAAGATTGACGAGTACTTAGAACAATTTGAACGAGTGGCTGAAGTGCAGAAGTGGAAACGAGATACCTGGTCCAGCCGGTTGTTGCCGTTCTTGCGTGGCACGGCTCGCACCTTATTCTTTGCGCTAAGTAGGGAGGAGTCGGATGACTATGATAAGCTACGGGATGCCTTGTTGAAGCGTTTCAACTTAACCGCTGAGGGATACAGGCAACGCTTTCGCAATAGTAAGAAGGATCCTGGTGAATCCTTTGTTCAGTTTGTCGTCCGCCTGGGGACGTATTTGACTAAATGGTGTTGTCTAGCAGGCAAAGACGAGAAGAAAGCATGCGATTTGCGGGATCTGCTACTACAGGAGCAGTTAATGGAGACCTTGACATCAGACTTGGCGATCCGGGTGAGGGAAAAGCTGCCCGAGGACGTCAACGCCGCTGCACGTGCTGCCGATGTCATAGTGGAGGCCAAGCGAGCCTGCTCATCGAGGAAGCCCCCACCTACCAACCTTCAGGGACGACCCGGGTTACAGCCCAAAACCCAGAGAGAAGGTCAGCCAAACGCTGGCGCCCCGAAGGTAAATATTAAGGAGGCGAAAGAGAAGGGTCTCTGTTTTAAGTGTGGCAAGGCAGGTCATAGGAGCAAGGATTGTGTTGGTACTTCAGCGGTAGTCACTTCGCCGCGAGAAGTTTCTGTCGACCAGGCGGTCGCTCTATGTGAACCTTGCAGTAATTTGAGATTTGAACCCGAGTGTGAGGTTGTAATAGAAGGTCAGAAGGTGCCTGGCTTGAGGGACACTGGGGCGGATACGCTGATTGTTGATTCGAACCTTGTAGCTGACTCGCGTCGTACGGGTCTCAAGAAGCATGTTACTCTGGCAGTTGCTAGCCTGGGGGGATGGTGTGACACGGCGTATGTCACTTTGACGTCGCCGTATTTTTCAGGTCGTGCCTTGGCTGTTCTAATGCCAGATCCAGTCACTCCCGTCATCATCGGCAACCACTTGGAGTTGGAGACGGGAGAGGAGGTGAGAGTCCCCGTGTATGGGGTGGGACCAGCGGCATGCTCCGTGCAGACCCGGGCCCAGTCTAGGAAGTCGGGACCCACGCCGCTTTCTGTGTCGGAGTCCACCCTGGGGGGAGTTGGCCCGAAAGCCTTGGCCAGAATGCAGCGCGAAGACGACACGCTGAAGCGCGTCCGCCAGAACGCCGACAGTGGGCAAGAGTTTCGAGGGAAGTCTGGCGTTGTGTCGTTCCAGTGGTATAAGGATCTGTTGTACCGGACCTACAAAGGAACGACGGGAACTTATAGGCAGCTGGTAGTGCCCAAGGAGTTACGCAGTGAGGTGCTGCGGCTAGCCCACGACCCGCCCATGGCTGGTCACATGGGAGCGAAGCGTACTAGAGAAAGGGCATGGACATCATTCTACTGGCCGGGGATGGCGGCCGACGTCCGTAGGTACTGTTCTTCTTGCGATGTGTGCCAAAGAATGTCTCCAAGGGGCCAGGTCGCGAAAGTTCCCCTGGAAAGGATGCCGCTCATTGACGAGCCGTTTCGCCGTGTGGCTGTGGACCTAGTGGGACCCATCGTGCCAGCGTCAGACCGAGGGTACCGCTACATTCTCGTAATGGTGGACTACGCCACAAGATATCCGGAGGCCACACCGTTGAAGAATATCGAGACCGAAACCGTCGCGGAGGCCTTGTGGAACATGTGGACCCGTCTGGGCATCCCTGCCGAGGTCCTGTCCGACAGAGGGACGCAGTTTGTGAGTGCCATGATGAAAGAAGTTCAGCGATTGCTGTCCGTGCAAGGTATTTCTACAGCCCCTTACCACGCCCAGTGTAACGGGCTCGTTGAAAGGTTCAACGCCACTCTCAAGGGGATGCTGAAGAAGTGCTGTCAGGAAAAGCCGAAGAACTGGGACCGATTCATCCCGGCCGTGTTGTTCGCCTACCGCGAGGTCCCGCAGGAGTCTTTGGGTTTCTCCCCGTTTGAGCTATTGTATGGAAGAACCGTGAGGGGTCCGATGCACGTGTTGAAGCAGTTATGGACAGAGGACGTGGAGGATGAAGACGTGCGACTTGCCTCAGAGTATGTGGTAGACCTGCGCAATCGGATTGAGCAGACGTGCGAGATGGCCAGGAGCGCATTGGACCGAGCTTCTGCGAGGCACAAGACACACTTTGACAAAAAAGCCCGTCCCCGAAGCTTTGCGATTGGTGACAAGGTGTTGTTGCTGTTGCCCGGGAAAGCGAACAAATTGGAGGTGTCCTGGCAGGGTCCATTTGTTGTGATGGGGAAAAAGGGGGTCAATGACTACCGTATTCAGATCGGAGAGAAGGAAAGGTTGTATCACATCAACGTCTTGAAAAGATATGTCGAGAGGGGAGACAAGCCACAGTCCGATCATGAAACCAAGACCGTTAGAGTGTCCACTGCTGTGGTAGAGGATGGACCTGAAGAAGTTGGGTTTGCCGCTTCCACGATTCCCTTGATTCCACTGCAAGCTTCGGAGGGGCCCGAGCAGGTGAACCTGGACCCCAGTTACCCAGAACTCCACGAGGAGCTTAGGAGTATCTGTAGTGAGTTCCGCGACGTTTTGACCGATGCCCCGAACCGTACGTCATTGGATGAGTGTGAGATTGTCGTGTTGTCCGAGCAGCCCGTCCGCACGCAGCAGTACCCGCTTCCCCACGCTATGAGGCGAACTGTCGAGGACGAAGTAGACAGCATGCTCAAGCTAGGAGTAATAGAGAGAGCTGCGTCGCCTTACTCGTCGCCCATCGTGCTAGTTAAAAAGCCAGACGGCAAGATCCGGTTCTGTGTGGATTTTAGAAAGCTTAACAAGCAAGTAGAGTTCGACGCCGAACCTATGCCCGACGTGGACTATCTTTTTGCCAAGATCGGAAAGGCGAAGTACCTGAGCAAACTAGACCTGTCGAAGGGATACTGGCAGGTGCCCCTGCGAGAAGAGGACAAGCCGAAGACAGCGTTCACGACTCCCGGAGGACAGTACCAGTGGCGTGTGATGCCATTCGGCTTGAAAACGGCGGGAGCGATTTTCAGTCGCATGATGAGAAAGCTACTTGCGCCGCTCAACCGCAGTGACATCGACAACTTCATGGACGATGTTCTCATTGCAAACGAAGCCAAAGAGGAGCACATGGATGCACTGCGTGCGTTGTTTCTGCGACTTCGTGAGGTGAGGTTGTCGGCAAGACCTTCGAAGTGTTTTCTGGGTTTTCGAGAACTTGAGTATCTGGGACACCGTGTAGGGAGTGGCAAGTTGTGGCCTGTCGATTCCAAGGTTGAGAAAATTCGAGGAGCCGCACGACCCACGACCAAGAAAGAACTGCGGGCCTTCCTGGGGTTAGCGGGTTTTTACCGTCGCTTTGTGCCCCATTTTTCCGAGATTGCCTTGGCGCTGACTGACAAGACCAAGGGAGGACAACCCAACAAGGTGAAGTGGGATGAGAATTGTGAGCGGGCTTTCCAAACCTTGAAAGCTAGACTTTGCAGTAGCCCTGTTGTGTGTCTTCCGCAGTCTGACCTGCCCTACATTCTACGCACCGACGCATCTGAGAAAGGACTGGGCGCTGTTCTCCTACAGGACCAGGGTCAGGGACCGCAGCCCGTGGCCTATGCTAGCAAGAAGCTTACAGGACCGGAACTCAACTATTCAGTGATTGAGAAAGAGTGCCTCGCCGTCGTCTGGGGGATCGAGAAGTTCGACCCGTATCTCTACGGCAAGACATTCGTGTTGGAAACTGACCACCAGCCGCTGCAACACCTCGATCGAGTCAAGTTAGCCAACGGTCGGCTCACCAGGTGGGCTCTGAAACTGCAGAGGTATTCTTTCCGGATCAGAGTCATCCCGGGAAAGGAGAACGTCGGTGCTGACTATCTGAGTAGGGCGGCGGACGCTTGTGGGGATGGATAGGGCTGTTCTGAGATTTTGCAACATCACCCGCTCTGGAGGTGTGTTGATCAAACTGGGTAGTTTCATCCTAGCGGGGGGGTATGTCGCGGCGTGTTGCGTGTTGTTGTCTGTGTGTGTGTGTGTGTTTGGGGGGTGGTATCGGGCCTTGGTTGGTAATGTGTCCCCGTAGTGTGAGTCCCACTCCCCGCTATCTTTCCCCAGTGTGGTTGTTTCTCGTGCGGTGCGTGTTGCACGCTTTTGGCGGGCACGGGGTGCCTCCGATTTCGTGAACACGGGTCGCAGGTGTTCATGCGGGTTGTCAGGCCGGGGCAGAACATGTTCGAGTGCTCTACAGTGCAGGTAGCTTCAACCTTGAGGCTCGCAGCTGTGGTCACCATTTTTGGGACCCGTTGTATTATTGATACACTTATGTGTTGCGGGAAATACACCAGGGGAAGTCTTCGTCCTTCCATGTAAGTATTCATCTTTCATCGTCTGTCTGTTTCTGGTTAGGTCTTTGTGTGTAGTTAGGGGGGTGGGGGGGGGGCGAGTTGGTTAGTCATAGGTTCACCGCTGTTTCACTATCATGCCATGTGTTTTGTCCCTTATCCGGTCATTTCCCCCTTTTCGTTAATTCATCTTCATTTTATCATGCCTTCGTGGTCGGTCATGGTTTTCATGTATAAATCATTGAGACCAGCATTGTTTCCGTATCATTTTTGGGGTGCTCTTGCTTTCGATGTACTTACCAGTATTTCAATCATGGGGTAATCTTGGCCTTCCAGGCCTGTTTGTGAATTTTCTATTTCATGTCATCTTCGACTCGTGAGGCCGGAAGCGACAGTCTTTCCTTCCCGAGTGTTGAGAGTCGTTGCCACCAGAGACTCCCGTACTGTTGTCGGCTCGTCTGGCCCAGGGAGAAACTAGTGAAGTGCGCCTGACGTTATTGTCTCTGCGGCCTTCTTCAGTACTGCTGGGCTGCTTCATCTCCCACCACCATCCTCTGCTGGTCGTGATCGTGGTGCGTAAAGCCGGGCGCGGCGGGGTGTTCACATCATCATCCTCGTCAAAGTCGCCACTGTTGTCGTCGCCCTCCTCGAGCCTCCGTTCACCATAACTTTTGGGCGGAGGGAGGGGCGCAGTGATATTCACGCTACGATCTTCCTCACTCTATGCGCTCTGTATTCTACGCGCGGGAGGGAGAAGGGAGAGTTCTTCAGTCTTCGTATCATCGTCCTTCAGTCTTCAGTCTTCGTATCATCGTCCTTCAGTCTTCAGTCTTCGCGTCATCGTCCTTCAGTCTTCAGTCTTCGTATCATCGTCCTACAGTCTTCAGTCTTCGTTCATCGTCCTTCGGTCTGCGTCCTTCTACAGTGGGCCGAGTTTCACGCTGTCGTCCCTGTCAGCGTTCGCTTCTTGTGTGTTAGATTAAAGCACGTGCGTAGTTAAGCATATCGACAAAGCGGGACAGGTTAAGGTTATATCCGCTGTCAAGTGTGACGCCTAAGTATTCTACAAGTGATCCACTTTGTTGTTGTGATTGTCTGTTTATTATTGATATATTCATCCTTACTTCTTGTAGCCATCTCCCACCTCATCTTCCCATCGCCATCTTCATTACCATTAGCTTCATCGTCAACCCCCATCATCGGTATTATCCTCATTAGGTTATCACCCTTTCCGTCTTCATCCGGCACCATCATCATTGGCCTACGCGTCCTTCGTGTGATAGTGTGGTAGCGTTAATAAAAAGCTCTTATTGTCATTCCTCGTGTGTTGTGTCGTTCATCTGTCTCTTTCGGTTCCTGTCTCTTTTGTTGAAAAGGGATCTCCGACCCAGGAGTGGGTAGGGGACGCGACATCCGTATCTGTATTGTATATCATAAAGATGGACTATTTCGAGCAGTCTTGCGCACTTGCCAGCGGAACTGTTCCAATACATAAGATGAGGTGTAATATCTCAACGCCGAGCTTGTATCGCCCACTTACCAGAGTGACCCAAAGAGGTCATTCACATCGGACAACACTTTGCACTGACATTTCAGCAAGGCGTACGAGAAGCAGTCTGCCTCTGCAGAAAGAGAGAACGAAACATGAAAATAGAACGTTTCTTTTGTGGCAGGTGTTTTGTGCACGTTCGAGCGAAGAATTCCAGCTTTCAGATCCGCACCAGTGTAGACATTTTCAAAGAAAATTCGGAATATGGAAAACTCCTTTCATGGAGAAATACGTAAAGCAAAAAACGCACCGCGGCATGCGCGCGCACAGAGAGAGAGAGAGAGAGAGAGAGAGAGAGAGAGAGAGAGTTGGTTAGTTAGTTAGTCACGTGTCTCGCAGGCTTGGGTGACAGAATCCCTGATGGATGCTAAGGTGTCTCCAACCCCAGCTCCGTCGTCGCAGTCCGAGGGAACATCGGTGTTGATGCAGCTGAGCAGTGTTGTTAATTCGCTGAAAACAGATGAAACTGGGATCATCATCATCGTCGTCGTCGTCGTCGTCGTCACCACCACCACCATTATCATCATCCAAACATGGAATGGTTTCATGATACATATGCAAACATACACCAAACCAAGAAAACACACACACACACACACACACACACACACACACACACACACACACACACACACACATAGGGTGATATCAAAGACGGGGGAAAAGCCAGCACAAATATTTTGGCGCCAGCCGGGATCGAACTCACGACCCGAGCATTTGAAGTCCAACGCTCTACCATTCGACCACCCCGGCTCCGGCAACTCCGACTTTGTGGGGCTCCGGTTAAAGGGAGTGAACAGCCATTCTCAAGAGTGTTCCTCTGTATTCAGTTATTTCCCATGAACCTTTTTGTAGACAACTGCAACTTCGGGAAAATTTCCTAAACTTGTTCTAAAACGTTTGCAGCCGAAAACAAAAACAAAAACAACAACAAAAACGATGGGTCGTGCACGTGGTATTGTGAAATCTTGTTAGCCTTTACCGCACACCGCGCACACACACACACACACACACACACACACACACACACACACACACACACACACACACACACACACACGCACGCACGCACGCACGCACGCACACGCACACACACACACACACACACACACACACACACACACTGGTAAACTTAACGCAACGAACCCTCCCAAGAGGAGAAGGGGGGGGGGGAGGGGCGGAACTGAGAAGACGGAGGAGGAGGGGGGTGGGGCATACATTTCGCAGGTATGTTGAGCATGTATTTCAACTTCACCATGTCTACAGCAAACAGAGTATAAGTGCTTGTCAAAAGAACCGACGCCTCTGTTATGGATTGTATTTGTAAAGTGCATGTAACTTCATCTCTCTGCACCATCGTGGTGCCGGCATTGACTGACTGACGTCAAAATCTCAATATTCAGTGACACGCTGAACTGCATGTCAAATCAGTTCACCGGCCGCCGCTCTGTGTTCGACAAGCGCAGCGAGTCCTTGGAAGTTGGAGGACAGGGCCCGTATGCCCGGTAAAACTCGAGGTTAATTTAATCCACGGATACGGGCCTAACCCAGGCTAGGACAAAAGAAACCCCAAAAGAAAATCAAATTTAAAAAAAAGGAAGCGAAGAAAGAAAGACAAAAATCCTTCCATAGGCACCTTGCTGGAATGGACCTGCTTCCTGATTAGTTTAAACAGTTTTTATTCATTTTGAACAAATAGAAAAGGCACTCTTACAATTTCCACGAGGCCGAGGACAACAAGTTAAAAACTTTTAAATCTGCTTTCTTATTTAAAAAAAGGGGGAAAAAAGAAAAAAAAACTTTCACCCTAGAACTAGTTTAGTTCGAGGTTAGACTCTAACCCGGGGCTACACTCCCTAACCCCGACTTTTACATGCGGGCCCCGCGCTCTATAAAAGCTATGTATTATTATTATTATTATTATTATTATTATTATTATTATTATTAAGAGTAACCTGAGAGTGAGTCGACTGACCAGGAATTAGATCACTGAGCACGTCATTAATTTTGCGTAATGTCTGCTCTCACGTTTCTGACCACGGCTTCGGTGTTTTCAATGAAAACAGTGGTGTATCTAAGGGAAACCGAGGTATGAAATGTACATTCAAGTTATTCTGTTCATTATTCTGGTCTAATTAGGTCGGCCGGCTGCACTGAGTGCACAAGATCTGCGGCCCTACTATTTCGAAATACCGATTGGCGTATTCAGCAAAACTGCGTGGAGGGGTACACAAAGTGTGAAATGTATATTGAATATATTTACGTTGATTATGACGTGAGTATTCTAGTCTACCGTTTAGAACATTGCGAAATCAATGGCGAGTCGTTTGGCGTTCCTGTCACCTGATGAATACTATTGATGACTGGGCTGGCTTTACAAATTGCCAACTAAGGTTCACAATAGGTAGAAGAACAATGTGTTTTATCTGTTTCTTTCAAATTTTACCAGAAGTGATTTTTAATATGATCAGTTTATGTACAGTATACAGGACACTGGAGACAGTACACGTGACAAAGTGTTTTGATGTCTACTCAGTACATGTATAATCGTACAGTGTACGGTACACTGGGAACAATACACGTCACTAAAAGTTGTGACATTCAATGTTTTCGTACGTGCAGTGTGTTCGTACCTCGCCAACAAGTTTGCTTTTTTCATCAGTACTGACAGACGACATTATATCCACACACACTGCTGCGCACTTTCTTTATTCTACCAACTCTTAGTTTTAAAACCACCCTATGCGCTCCAAAAGCAGACCCACGCGGGCTGAGTAGACCCAGTCGAGGTTGTTGTTTCTCCTTCAGTAGTGTGTCTTTAGTCGTGTCAAGAATCCACTGCGCCATCGAGGAAAGCATTAGAGTAGCTTTTGGTTTTAAAGATAAAGATAACTTCATAATTCCACTGTTGGGAAATCTCTTTGGTCCAGGCTCTCACAGACTCAAGCATCAATAATTCTATCAAGTTAACTACACATACATGAGGCGATGATTGTTATACTACCACATTAGCCCCCCCCCCCCCCAAAAAAAAGCAAACAAAAACAAACAATCAAATAACAACAACAACAACAACAACAACAACAACAACAAAAGCATAGTGATATTTTATGTTGATTTTGTCTGGGAAACCAGATCGTAATATCTGAACACCTCTGATATCGGCGCCTTTTTCAGGGGGGAGTAAATAATTTATTCAGCGGCAGTAGACTGAGCGGAGTACACGCGGACTACACATTAGTGAGTGTGTCACTGTCGATACGGGTGACCTGCTGTTCAGCTACACCACCCCGGGTGCTTCGGCTGGAGTTGATAATAGCCGCCGGTCACGTCGTACCCTGACAAAAGAAACCTGAGGCGCAAACTTTTCACGTAGGTATTTCTTCTTTTTTTTTCTTTTTTTCTTTTTTCTTTTTGCTGCCACAACTCTTTGCCAACTCCACTGGTGTTCCTCCCAGGCCATGGGTGGAACCCACGGAGGACTCGGAAGCTGGGACAATTTTTATTATGCATGATGATGGAGATGAGGATGATAGTAAGATGATGCTATGGAGGTTCATGTGGTTTGGGACTGCGGGACAGGGCCGCATTCCACGCTTCCTGTCATAAATATCCCGGCATTAACCAGGCCCGGGAACTACGGCACCTGCGGTGCCGGCCGTGTAACCATTCACATCGTAAGACGTGTCATACCAAGGGAAGCACCCCCAAAGTCGCACCCGTGAAGTGGGTAAAACTCGGCTGTGTGGCAACAACCTCCCCATCGGGCCCATAGCACACCCGCTCTGGATAGGAGCCGACCTAGGTAGGAAAAATCCCGCTTGCCTCTGCTGGGATTCGAACCCGGGCCTCCCGGTCCATGATCCGAAGTGCTAACCACTACACTACGGGGGCCGGTCACGTAGGTATTTCGAAAGATATCCATGACCCAAATGCCTTTGCCAATACTAAGGTAGGGTCTATGACACGTTCTGCAAACTAGTTTTCGTATGTCGCAAAGAACTGTGTGTAGGGGGAGGGGAGGGGAGGGGAGGGGAGGGGAGGGGGAAAGGGGCTGGCATGTCGCAATGTTGTGCATACACGTCTATACTTCAGTTTCTCATTGCCTACAGCAAACAGGTAGCATGAGTGCTTGTCAAAAGAACCAAAGCGCTATCATTGATTTTGTTTGTAAAGTGCTTGCAACCCCTCTCCAGTGGAATTGAATGCACATTGACCGCAACAAAGAACACGAGAAACGCGACCTGAATAAGATCAGCATGAATAGTCTGTACTATACACTCTAGTGATATCCCGGCGCACACTAGAGTTACCATGCAACAGTCTAAAAAAAAAATAATATTTTTTTTTTTAAATCGATAAACCGTCTGGTGTTGCCGTCGCTTGTCAAAGTGGAGAGGTTGTCCTGACTTTGTGACCTAATAAGGTGTGTGTGTGTGTGTGTGTGTGTGTGTGTGTGTGTGTGTGTGTGTGTGTGTGTGTGTGTGTGTGTGTGTGTGTGTGTGTGTGTGCGGTGCGGTGCGGTGCGGTGCGGTGCCGTGAGGTGTGTGTGTGTGTGTGTGTGTGTGTGTGTGTGTGTGTGTGTGTGTGTGTTGCGCGCCGGTTCACGATTACTGTCAATAGGACTGACCGTTACGTGTGTATATCCACGAGTTAGCAGTGTTGAGCGTTGCTATGGTAACCATGTTCATTCCACACGGGTAAAACATAGGGCAGGGCCGCCTAATAAGCAATAGTGCACTCGATCATCGTGAGTAAGCGTGTTGTCTCTCACGCTGATCTTTTGTCTTTGAACATGTGACAATCGGTACTCGGCGGCTGTCTAAGCTTGTATTTTGAACTCTGTCACAGTGTTGGGATTTCAACGTCTGTATGAGAGGATGCGTACCATTACTGTTGGTCGCAGTTTCCTCTGGGCTGAGGCGGATTTCTTGGCTTTGTTCCTGTACTGAACTAATGCCTGTATTCCATGGACAGGCCTGTGATACAGCACACCGGGTTTCATTCCAGGAGACGCGCGCGCGGCACTGCTAAATTACAGGTAGCGCTGGGGGCAGACTGAACATTCGTGCCATTTCTCATTACGCGGCACAGGTTGTTGGGCGTATGCTGTGCTAGCTGCAAGATGACAGCTCTACACCTCCTTGGGATTATCGTCGTCAGCGGTATGTCACTAATAATTACATGTGTATTCAGAAGAATTTACAGCAATGCATTTCTTCAATTATTTTATTTTTATTTTATTTGTTTGTTTGTTTGTTTGTTTACTCATTAATTATAATTCATTCATTTATTTTTGTGCGTGCGCGAAACAGTGGAATCCGTATGTAATAATAATAATAATAATAATGAGTATTGTATAGGCACTTTACTCAGTTTCGTGAATCAGCTCAAAGCGCCGCGAACTGAACCCAACACGCACGCTCACGTGAATCACACGCATTCTCTCACACACTGGACATAAACACATTACAATCACATGGTGCGAAGGGTCAGCTCAGCTATTTAAATTTCGGAATCAGTTTAGCATTGCGTTTATTTTTCAAATTTGGTGGGCTGAACATTTCCAAAGCAGAGGGGGAGGAAGCCGGAGTACCCGGAGAGAACCCGCGACGATCGGCCCGAATGAACGGTGCCACATACGAGAAGGAAAAATTCTTTGCTCCGAGTGGGACTCGAACCCCCGACCTCTCGCATTGGTGACAAGTCGCTCCACTAGACCACCGACCGCCCCAAATAGATGTTAAACTCAGCTAAAGAGGGTATGGATTAGGGTTACCGCTTCCTAATGGTACAACCCCTATGCTGAGTGGATGGCCGTGTGCATGTCAGTACATGATGTGCATGATTACTGCTGCTTCATGTTTATTTTCGTCTCAAAGAAAATTACAAAATCTTTATAGAGACACTTTTTAAAAGGACATGTACATAATTATTAACAACTAACAATACGTAAAATGAATTAAAAAGTACACATACATTAAAATAAATCCCCCCTCTCTCTCTCTCTCTCTCTTCCTCTCCCCCTCTCCCTCCCCCTCCCTCTCTCTCTCTCCCAACACACACACAGCCACACACACTTACACATATAAAACAACAATCACATGCTCACTCAATGGGGTGTACATATGCATGATTATTCAGTATAGTTCTCCTCTGATATTGCATGGGGTTATCTGAAACCGGCCTGTTCCGAGTGGCCGGACAGCTTGTGCCACGTCGGTGTGGCGAGGAGCTGCAAGCACTTTACAAACAAAATCAACGATAGCGCTTTGGTTCTTCTGACAAGCACTCACCTGTTTGCTGTAGGCAATGAGAAACTGAAGTATAGACATGTATGCACAACATTGCGACATGCCAACCCCTCTCCCCCTCCCCTCCCCTCCCCCTACACACAGTTCACGAAAACTAGTTTGCAGAACGTGTCATAGACCCTACCTTAGTATTGGCAAAGGTATTTGGGTCATGGATATCTTTCGAAATACCTACGTGAAAAGTTTGCGCCTCAGGTTTCTTTTGTCAGGGTACGACGTGACCGGCGGCTATTATCAACTCCAGCCGAAGCACCCGGGGTGGTGTAGCTGAACAGCAGGTCACCCGTATCGACAGTGACACACTCACTAATGTGCAGTCCGCGTGTACTCCGCTCAGTCTACTGCCGCTGAATAAATTATTTACTCCCCCCTCAAAAAGGCGCCGATATCAGAGGTGTTCAGATATTACGATCTGGTTTCCCAGACAAAATCAACATAAAATATCACTATGCTTTTGTTGTTGTTGATGATGTTTGTTGTTGTTGTTGTTGTTGTTGTTGTTGTTGTTTGTTGTTGTTGTTGTTGTTGTTGTTGTTGTTGTTGTTGTTTGATTGTTTGTTTTTGTTTGCTTTTTTTTTTTTTTTTTGGGGGGGGGGGGGGTGTTAATGTGGTAGTATAACAATTACCGCCTCCTGTATGTGTAGTTAACTTGATTGAATTACTGATGCTTGAGTCTGTGAGAGCCTGGACCAAAGAGATTTCCCAACAGTGGGCTTATGAAGTTATCTTTATCTTTATAACCAAAAACTACTCTGATGCTTTCCTCGATGGCGCAGTGGATTCTTGACACGACTAAAGACACACTACTGAAGGAGAAACAACAACCTCGACTGGGTCTACTCAGCCCGCGTGGGTCTGCTTTTGGAGCGCATAGGGTGGTTTTAAAACTAAGAGTTGGTAGAATAAACAAAGTGTGCAGCAGCGTGTGTGGATATGATGTCGTCTGTCAGAAGGAAGAAAATGAACTTGTTGGCGAGGTACGAACACACTGCACGTACGAAAACATTGAATGTCACAACTTTTAGTGACGTGTATTGTTCCCAGTGTACCGTACACTGTACGATTATACATGTACTGAGTAGACATCAAAACACTTTGTCACGTGTACTGTCTCCAGTGTCCTGTATACTGTACATAAACTGATCATATTAAAAATCACTTCTGGTAAAATTTGAAAGAAACAGATAAAACACATTTTTCTTCTACCTATTGTGAACCTTAGTTGGCAATTTGTAAAGCTCAATCATGAATAGCATTCATCAGGTGACAGGAACGCCAAACGACTCGCCATTGATTTCGCAATGTTCTAAACGGTAGACTAGAATACTCACGTCATAATCAACGTAAATATATTCAATATACATTTCACACTTTGTGTACCCCTCCACGCAGTTTTGCTGAATACGCCAATCGGTATTTCGAAATAGTAGGGCCGCAGATCTTGTGCACTCAGTGCAGCCGGCCGACCTAATTAGACCAGAATAATGAACAGAATAACTTGAATGTACATTTCATACCTCGGTTTCCCTTAGATACACCACTGTTTTCATTGAAAACACCGAAGCCGTGGTCAGAAACGTGAGAGCAGACATTACGCAAAATTAATGACGTGCTCAGTGATCTAATTCCTGGTCAGTCGACTCACTCTCAGGTTACTCTTAATAATAATAATAATAATAATAATAATAATAATAATAATAATAATAATACATAGCTTTTATGGAGCGCGGGGCCCGCATGTAAAAGTCGGGGTTAGGGAGTTTAGCCCCGGTTTAGTGTCTAACCTCGAACTAAACTAATTCTAGGGTGAATTTTTTTTTTTCTTTTTTTTTTAATCAGAAAGCAGATTTATAAGTTTTTAACTTGTTGTCCTCGGCCTCGTGGAAATTGTAAGAGTGCCTTTTCTATTTGTTCAAAATAAATTTTAAAAAAAAACCTGTTTAAACCAATCAGGAAGCAGGTCCATTCCAGCAAGGTGCCTATGGAAGGATTTTTGTCTTTCTTTCTTCGCTTCCTTTTTTTTAAATTTGATTTTGTTTTGGGGGTTCTTTTGTCCTAGTCTGGGTTAGGCCCGTATCCGTGGGTTAAATTAACCTCGAGTTTTACCGGGCATACGGGCCCTGTTCTCCAACTTCCAAGGACTCGCTGCGCTTGTCGAACACAGAGCGGCGGCCGGTGAGTTTGACACTTCAGCGTGTCACTGAATATTTCGACCGTTCATCCTACACAACGTGAACACAAAGCGTACGATGAATGCCTTCTGGCGGGTTTTTAATAATGCATGGGATGGGGGTTATCTGAAACCGGCCCCGTTCCAGTTGGCTGCACAATGAGATTTTGAGGTCAGTCAGTCAATGCCGGCACCACGATGGTGCAGAGAGATGAAGTTACATGCACTTTACAAATACAATCCATAACAGAGGCGTCGGTTCTTTTGACAAGCACTTATACTCTGTTTGCTGTAGACATGGTGAAGTTGAAATACATGCTCAACATACCTGCGAAATGTATGCCCCACCCCCCTCCTCCTCCGTCTTCTCAGTTCCGCCCCTCCCCCTCCCCTTCTCCTCTTGGGAGGGTTCGTTGCGTCAAATTTACCGGTGTGTGTGTGTGTGTGTGTGTGTGTGTGTGTGTGTGTGTGTGTGTGTGTGTGTGTGTGTGTGTGTGTGTGTGTGTGTGTGTGTGTGTGTGTGCGCGGTGTGCGGTAAAGGCTAACAAGATTTCACAATACCACGTGCACGACCCATCGTTTTGGTGGTTGTTGTTGTTGTTGTTGTTGTTTTTGTTTTTGTTTTCGGCTGCAAACGTTTTAGAACAAGTTTAGGAAATTTTCCCGAAGTTGCAGTTGTCTACAAAAAGGTTCATGGGAAATAACTGCCTACAGAGGAACACTCTTGAGAATGGCTGTTCACTCCCTTTAACCGGAGCCCTACAAAGTCGGAGTTGCCGACAAATAATATTAGCCGGTACCTGAAACGCGATGGTGGTTGTTGTTGTTGTTGTTGTTGTTGTTGTTGTTGTTGTTGTTGTTGTTGTTGAATAAGACTGAACATGATATCTTGCCCTGCTTTGTTTCAGGAACTTTCGTGGTCGTCGATGGCGCTTGCGATGCTGCATGTGTCCGTAAGTCTGCCTGCCTGTCTGTCTGTCTGTCTGTCTGTCTGTCTGTCTGTCTGTCTACACACGCACGCACGCACGCGCACGCACGCACGCGCGCGCACACACACACACACACACACACACACACACACACACACACACACACACACACACACACACACACACACACACACACACACATGCTTAATTGTCTGTATTCTGAAACTTTGAACTGAACATCGAACTATACACAGTCTACAGTTCAGGCCGAGAAAGCTACCTCAAACTTGAGGTAGCCCGCGTATTGTCCCTAACCCGGCAGCTCTGTGCACCAGAGAGCACGTGGTTACTCGGGCTGAACTGCAGACTGATATAGTTTTTTTTGTTGTTTTTTTTAAATCCATGCACACACCTCTTTACCGCTATAACACCTACTTTCTGACGCAGTCTCACTGCTTGCTGACAACCTGATGTATGGTAACACCTCGTTGTATTTTGACCTACGTTTTTCAGAAAATTGTGAGGCCAAGTTAGATGAATGCCTTACTCCTTTCTGGGCTGCAAGGCAAACCGCCCAGACTGCCCAGCAAGGCTATTTCACGGGATCTCCAGGCACACTGGCCACGACAGAGAACTTCAAACTTGGCGTGCAGGCGGCTTGTGATGACCCGGAAAATAATGTGTTCGATGTGTGCGGGTGAGTTTGGTAATGATAATGGGGAGCCGGGGTGGTCGAATGGTAGTGCGTTGGACTTTTAATGCTCGGGTCGTGAGTTCGATCCCGGCTGGGGCCAAAATATTTGTGCTGGCTTTTTCCCCGTCTTTGATATCACCCTGTGTGTGTGTGTGTGTGTGTGTGTGTGTGTGTGTGTGTGTGTGTGTGTGTGTGTGTGTGTGTGTGTGTGTGTGTGTGTGTTTTCTTGGTTTGGTGTATGTTTGCATATGTATCATGAAACCATTCCATGTTTGGATGATGATAATGATGGTGGTGGTGGTGGTGGTGGTAACGACGACGACGACGACGATGATGATGATGATCCCAGTTTCATCTGTTTTCAGCGAATTAACAACACTGCTCAGCTGCATCAACACCGATGTTCCCTCGGACTGCGACGACGGAGCTGGGGTTGGAGACACCTTAGCATCCATCAGGGATTCTGTCACCCAAGCCTGCGAGACACGTGACTAACTAACTAACCAACTCTCTCTCTCTCTCTCTCTCTCTCTCTCTCTCTCTCTCTCTCTCTCTCTCTCTCTCTCTCTCTCTCTCTCTCTCTCTCTCTGTGTGCGCGCGCGCATGCCGCGGTGCGTTTTTTGCTTTACGTATTTCTCCATGAAAGGAGTTTTCCATATTCCGAATTTTCTTTGAAAATGTCTACACTGTTGCGGATCTGAAAGCTGGAATTCTTCGCTGGAACGTGCTGGAACACCTGTCACAAAAGAAACGTTCTATTTTCATGTTTCGTTCTCTCTTTCTGCAGAGGCAGACTGCTTCTCGTACGCCTTGCTGAAATGTCAGTGCAAAGTGTTGTCCGATGTGAATGACCTCTTTGGGTCACTCTGGTAAGTGGGCGATACAAGCTCGATGTTGAGATATTACACCTCATCTTATGTATTGGAACAGTTCCG